>BPLS01026548.1:28892-55247 GCA_019656275.1 Rhododendron kiyosumense
TGTATATATATATATATGTATATGTATATATATATGTATGTATATATATGTATATGTATATGTATATATATATATGTATATGTATATGTATATATATATATGTATTTGTTTTCCTGCTGTTATATTGATTGTTCCATGCAGGTTTTGAGCTAGATAAAAATAGGATGTCATAAAACTTTGCTAAAGATTTACTTTCTCATGGTTCTTTTTAGTTGAAGTTTCAACTTACAACCTATTTAGATGGAGGGGCCCCATTGAAACTCTTCTAGTGATATGCGCTTTTAATCAATGGACATTAGAAATGCAGAGACCAAAATAAACCTTCGTCGCCAGTCCAAAATTTTAACTTGAAAAGACAAATACACTTGTCATATGCTCTATTTGGATAGATTAACATAACTATAAAGAATATGGATATGTTGTTGGGGAAAAGCAGAAGAAGGTCTACGTCATGTTGAACCCCATGCAGGAAGGAAAGGAAGAAATGAATCAACTGATGCAAGCAAACATAACACAGTGCTCTTCGATCTTCGGGGTGTATTCGTCTATCCCATCCAGTACAGGAAGTATGGTCCTCGAAGCCCGTCCAACAGGAAAAAATTTATATGTTAGCTAATGGAGGCAGGCTTTCAGAAGTGAAGGGAAAAAAGTCTTAAACTAAAAAGTTGGAGTTCGAGATTGGATCGGAAGAGAAAGAAAGGAGATTTGGTATACGTAATGGTATAAGCCTGCCTGACTGTGAGACCGACTGATCGAACAGAGACGAAAGTCGGCCATAGTGATCCGGGAGTCCCGTGTGGAAGGGCTCTCGTTCAACGGATCAAAGGTACGCCGGGGATAACAGGCTGATGACTCCCAAGAGCTCTTATCGACGGAGTCGTTTGGCACCTCGATGTCGACTCGTCACATCCTGCGGTTGAAGAAGGTCCCAAGGGTTCGGTTGTTCGCCGATTCAGGTTGTATGTGAGTTGGGTTTAGAACGTCGTGAGACAGTTCGGTTCCTATCAACTGTTGGTGTTAAAGAGGAACTGCGTACAACGATTACGCCCAAATAGAGTCAATTTAGATCTCTATCTTCCAGCAGACAAGAAAGATGCTGAGCCTTCGTCATATGCGTGTAAGAGAATCTCAAAAACAGATGTAATAGTGTTAATTACGGATTTGACATCGAATGGGGGTTAGGTTTCTACTTCATAGAATAGATACAAAATCCGTCGTGTTACAGATATTAGTTACGCAAAAACAAAACAAAACAGCATCATAGATTCATATGTGGGACTTCTGAATCAGTGGCAATGCTCCCACAGAGAATGGAACATCTAAACCTATTTCTGAGTAACTAAGATTAACCAAAGAATAACCAAAGCAGAAGCATACGAAGCTAGAGAGAGAGAGAGAGGAGGGGGGCCTTACCTGGTTCGCCTATGTGAAAGTAAAGAATCGGCTCCAGATATTCGGAGGAGCGTTTAAGCCTGGGGTTTTTCAGGGTCTCAATTCTTCCGAACTCGGCTATTTGGGAGAGAACTCAGCTCGCTCATGCCTCTCTATATTTCTGTGTTAAAAAGTTTGTTAATGTGTTTATTAATGATAAAAGTGGGTTCCACAAGTGTCTTGAGAGAATTGGGGAACCTAGTGCATTTCTGCACAGTTTGCGTGTTGTGCACCATGTCTGTTTGGTCATTCAATAATTCGAATCTCATATTGGCAATGAACGACATTGTTCCGATCTCGACAATGAACGATGGTTCAGATCTGGACAGTTGGGTTACCCACCAACCCAGTGACAAACCAACCAAGTCCCTTCCCTTTCTCCGATCATAAAGTCCCCGGATCCCTTTCAACTCTTCAAGTGCAATGCAGTGGTACTTGGTTCCGATTCTACCTTTGTAGAATGCCTGGGTCCAGTACAGTAGGTAGCAGGCATGTTCGTTTTGGCTCCCGAGCGTCGGACGACAGAACAGACAGCTCAGATTGTGCATAACACATAGACCGAACAAACAGTTCAAATTGTGCACAACACGCATGCCCCCAACCCATCCCCCCTCCCCCCCCGGTTTCGTGTGTTAAGATACTACAATGAGTTTGTCAACAAGCCTTAGAGCATATCTCCCGTCTCCAACCAAGCTCTATAATTCTCTAAAGTTCTATATTGAAGGGGGATTTTGTAATCTACACCTTTTTTTGTTAACTTATTGTACTTTAGAGGGAGATGCTCCCATACTCCAAATCTCAGTATTGAGGGAATATTTGGTCTCTAAATTTACCCTTGTTTTTCTTTTTATTTAAAATTCTAATACTCCCTACCATTCATGTCCTTTGTACTTTTTGCTATATATATATATATATATATGGATAATAAGTATAACTTCAACTCCATAAATTTATTTCTCTATAAAATTTATATCATCGACAAGATATTGGCTATGCCTTTCAAACAAGTTCAATATTGAACCTGTTTAGTTAAAAGTCTTAGAAATAAAAATTTAGACTTCTGTCAAATTAAATGCGAAAGACGAGTAGTTATATTTTAGAGAAAAAGTGAATGAAAAATTAACTGAGAGATCAGTGAATTTTAGAAATATAAAAATGGATATACGGTTGGAGTTACAATGAATAATCTTCACTCTCCATAATCACTTTTTGATTAAAAAAAATTAATTTTTGGATCTCTATTTTAGAGACAAGGGTTAGAGTTGCTCTCACAAGGAGCTCTAGGAACTTTGAACAGTTGTTTGAACACCGAAATACATTTATGTATCATCAATGCCAATATTAATATGTTTGGGGCGATGAAAGAAATAACAGATTCGGCCTTCTACTTTATTATTTTTCCATGTAAAAAAGAATTAAGAAAGACTCATAGAACCATTCAAGCCGACAAAATCACAATAGTACTACCCGGCAACTCTTTGTATCAGTGCTAGAGACGTCAGTAGTCTCAAATCTGTCTAGCACACTTGCTAATACACCTCAAGCTTGGCACACTCCAGCACAAACTAATAAGCATTGGGACGCCTAAATACATTTTCATTTGCTAGTTCCTAATAGACCACCATCAAAACACTACATACAAATAACTCATTGGAGATGCTCTTATGTGACTTAAGTATGCAGTGTTGATAAAAGAATCTAACTATTCAAGTTCGGATACATATTCAGTTCATTAAAAAGGTGAATGTAAACATTTTTCAAAGCTCTAAGGATTCGCAGCAATCTCAAGGGGTTGGCCGAGTAATCAAAGTCATAGAAGCTTGCTGTTTTCCATCGGATGGTAAACCTCCACATCGATGAGGCCTAGAAGGATGGAAGCACTTGGAATGTTTGGGTTTCACTACCAGCCTTTCACATGGTTCTATGATCGGACAAGTAGCAATCTTGTTCTACAACTCTAGCCCTCTTCAAACAGAGCTAGCTACTCTGCAAGCAATTAAATGGTCTTTAAAACTCAAGTTCACAGCATTAGCATGGAAGCAATTATGCATGGAAGCACCTTACATTTTGGTTCGAAAATTGCATGAATTTTCATGGTGGACTACCATTTAGAATAGAGGGGGAGTAACTCAATAACACAACTTTTTGAGCCTCTGGGAAGCTTGTTCAAAAGACTGCTGTGCTTTTGCGGATCTGGTGAGCAACAATGCAACACCAACCTTTCCAAAACTGTTGCATTTTTTAACAAAAAGCTTATAAACCACATCTCTTCAGCATACTCATCAAAATCCTCATCAAAAAATGCAATACGAACAGTTTTGAGGGAAGATGTGAAACAAGAAGGTACTCTTCCCAATGTATAACCCTCCATGTTGTAGCGGTCGAAGCCCTAAAAGAATTCAGTGTCCATCAGTATCCAAAAAAACTCAAGGTAGAAAATTATAATGAATTGCCTCCAGTCCATTGACCAGATTGGGTCGTGTTGTCGGGGCCAACGACTGCATTGGCTATGATGTATGGGGCCCACGTTGAAAAAGTGGATGACAAATATGCTTTCAAAAGTGGATGATAAATATGCTTTCGGTGTTCGACCTTTAAATTTTGCAGGCAAATGTGACTAATAAAATCATGCGGCTGTCATTATAGGATCAAACTGAGTTTTTTTTTCCATAAATGCAGATGATGAAAAAGAAACCTTTACGGGGGTCCCACGGGTTTGGACAACAAGGTTCAATCCACCAAGTGAACCGGAGACAAACCAGTTCCTCCAGAGACGTACCTTCTCAAAATTAAGAAACTCTAGCCTCGGTGATTTTTCCAGTAGGACCATGAGAACTTCAAACAAAAGACCATAAAATTCTGAATTCAGCTCCAAATGGTTCATGTTGTAAAATGTAGGAAGACGGTCCAAGAGAGCTTCAACCGGCGTGAGGAACTTGGCACAAAAAAACCCAACAAATTAGTACTGTGAAGATCTAATTTCTGGCCGAGCCACAAACATAATCATGGTACAGTAAACTAAACAACTCTAGTTTTTCCTATAGATAATGCAAATTAAATAAGCTAGCATACCTCGAGCGTTTTACTTGCAATCGACAATTTCTTAACATTGACAACCCCAGAAAGTAACCCGAGCACTTGAGGGGATACGTCTTCCCCCAAAGAATCAAAAGACAAACCAATAGATGCATCCACTAATGAAGCTAGGTCATAAAGACGGAAGTCGACAACCAGGGAACTAATGCAATGGAGATGGATAAGATTCGCAGCATAAATTTTGGTCACACAGCAGAGGACATCCCGAGTCCACCTAGCTTCATTCTCAATAGTCAATCTCCTCAGTGTTGGAATACAAATAATTATAGTCTTTAGATTCTTCCATCCACATTTCACCAAAGCCAACTCCTGAAGCACTGGGCAACTAGAGAAAAGATGTTGTGTGGAGTTATCATCTGAAAATGTAACATATGAAAGTTCCAAGGTCTTAAGGTTCAAGAAGTGAGTAAGACTTGGAACTTTCAAAGACCAGTTCATAAATAATTTCAATGTCACTAGAGATTGGCAAGTGAAAAGGTGGCAAGGCAATTCAGGCTGTGTTTTCCAACGAAGAGATAGATTAAGCTCTTCAATGTTGTGCCTCACTGAAGCAGAGATCCATGAATTAACACGAGAGGGATTCACAAGCTCCGACGATTTTATAGTAAGACTTTTAATATCTGACGCATCGTGCAAGATAAAAACTCTGTCTACAAAATCCAAGAAACTCCTATCTTCATCTTTGCCAGTCCGAGGATACGTATCATTCAAATCAATTGCAGAAATAGAGGTCCACAAATATTCCCATTTAGTAGATAATACGGAAGTTCTTATGGCATCTTTGGTGGAGAGGAAGGAGAGGATGTGATGGAGAACATTTCCAGGCAAGCTGCTGATTATATCATTGCCCTCACCAACATTTTGTTCTTCTGAAAGCTCTATGTTTTCGGAAGAATGTGGATGAACGCTATCATCCCTCTGTCGCTTTCTCTCTCCCATTTGCCACCGAAATAAAGGGATTACGGATCTAAAAGTCATTGATCAAGAGACATGATCCTATAAGACGGAATATTTACAGAATTCATAACGACTAGCAAATTAAATTAGTGAAATAAATGGAAGCTTAGATTGTTCCGAGGAAAAATACAAAGATCAGAAGATTTTTCTTGTTTTATCAAAATACAGGTACAATGTGTAGCAAGTAAATGGTACAAATGACCATGACCATAGAAGTAACTTACAGATACTGATGATTAACATTTAATAGTATTTATACATGAAAATTGATATGCAAAATGGCTTGCTTGAAGAAGTTACTCTTTACCCAAGAAAACATACAGCTATATATACACACCGATTCAACCAAAGAGAGAACGCATGGGCATGAAAGGCCTCAAATCACCAAACTGAACAAATCAATCCGGAGCTTAGTTGACAGCACGACCATCAAAATTCACCTTATTTACTCCTAAATGGAATTTCAAAGAAAATCTAGGTTATTGTCTACTATCAATGGCTAAGACAATCCTGCTAAACAATAAGCGAATGGAAAATCTTACCTTTGAAACCCCAGAAACGGAGAGAGTTGTTAAATCGAAGCTTGTCTTCCTGAGCTCCCAAAGATCGAATTTTTAGGGTTCCCCAACGCTCGAATCGGCAGAGAGAGAGAGATGGAATGTCCTCTCTCTGCTAGTTTGGGCCCTAGTTGTTAAATTTCTACCAAACTGGAACGAGCCTAAATTTTTTGGTGCACTATTTAGACTCGTTCCAATTTTTTGGAAAAAAATTTTATTGAAAACTAACGTAATTTCAAGTTTAAAAATTATGTGTTTATGTAAAAAAAATTTCTATCAATATGGATATTATTTGATAGATTTTATTGAGATTTTTTAAACTGTGTAAAAAAATTGAAAAATTATTTTTCATTTTCATTATATTTGAATTTAAAAGTACATTCTTTTTAAAAAAAAGTTTAAAAAAAAAACGGAACGGCACCTTATAAATACTATATCTTATTGTATATTTGTATCTGTGATGTTTTCAAAAAAAAAAAAAGTATCTTATTGTATCCCTTTGTTTTTTTAAATCTCACAAGTATCTTATTGTTGGCTTGTATATATGCATTTCTTGCTCTTTTCACTTAAAAAAAAAAATACTTCTGTAAAATTTGGGGGCTCAAAGGGAATCCACGTTGAGTTTTAGCTCATCGCTGACTCTACTAATGGGCCAAATTCATACTCCCTCCGTTCCAAAAAAGAGTCACTCTTTCTCTCTCTTACCATTTTCAAATAAAAAAATCAACTACTTTCGTGTATAATTTTTTAAATTTTTTCGCACCGCATTAAATATCTCGATTGGTACTTTAATACGGTGCGAAAAAATTTTAAAAAATTATACACAGAAGTAGTTGATTTTTCAATTTGAAAAATGACAACTTTTCATGGTAGACTCTTTTTTTTGGAACGGAGGGAGTAATAGACTTTGGCTTGTTAATTGGAATCTCGTTAGTGGACGAACAACAAGAAACATCGTGGGTGCTATTCGAAAACATCGTAAACGGGCCCAAACACTTGAGTTATAAAAACAAAATCAAGCTTGAATGAGCTACTAGTTTGTTTAGCATAGATTAAAAAAAAAAATTTCAAAGTTCTCTAAATTTACTCGTGACAGAATCGACAAAATTTCGTTTGAAATCAAGTCGTCCGATAAAAAAAGTTAAAGTGTGCAAATTTGTTTGAACCTCATTGTGTTTTCAAACCAAGCAAATAAATTACTCAATTGATTCAGCTTTTTTATCAGCCTAACACTTCTGTATGCAAGAAATTAAACTTATCACATTATGCCAATCAATCAGATCTTCCATCTGTCCTTTTTTTTCCCCCCATTTTATCATCCAAATCTTGGATTCAATTTTCAGCGTTATGTTTTGGCAATTCTCAAATAAAAGTTGGTAATCTCCTGTATCTTTAATTTTATTTTGAAAGAACATAATTGTTTCCATTCGAACAAATTCAAGAACTACACCTCCCACTAGGCCTTAATGCACTACTTGTGACAAATTGCTCTAAAAATCTTGTTTTAGCATATTGGCTGAGAAATTACTCTAAAAGCCTCTGCAGTCATCAACAAACAATTTGAAATTGTCTCATTGCAGAAAATTTTCAAGACGAGTACCTCATGAAGTAGGAAACCAACTCATGTATGCCGTAAGGTGGCGCACACATGGTCGATAATTGTTTTCAAAATACAAGGACAAGAGCAAATACCAACACCAACTCAGAAATTCCGCCATTTTAATACAGCAACGTAAGAATTTTAGCGTGAAATCAACTATCACACAACTTTTTGAGCCTTGGAAGCTTTTCAATCGATGGCAGACCTTCTGCTGCTGCTTCATACTCCTATCTTCTAAGTCACAATGCAACGTCATCCTTTCCAAAATGGTTGCATTTTCAAACAAAAACCTTGCGAAACTCCATGGCTTCTTTTCGAAATCCGAGATGCAAACGGCTTTAAGGAAAGACACCAAACAAGAAGGCACCCTTTCCAACATGAAACCATTGTCGTTGAAAGGATCGAATCTCTAAAAGAATCAAATGAAACCAATATATGAACAAAAAGGAAGAGCAAATCATGAGGACAGGAATAAGCCAGAGGATAAGACTGAATGTCTCCAATCCACAGACCGGATTGAACTACGATGTCCGGGGCATGCATTTTAAAAATGTTTGACAAAGTTGCAGACCATTTTGCATATCTTTTCAGCTCAACACAGGCGATCGATCTCCACTTCCAAAGCAGCTAATCAAACACATAACCAGGCATTTATCTAACCTATTCTACAACAGAGAAAGAAGCACATTCATTTGACATCTGCCTGTTTAATTAATATGTCCATGGAAGCGGCTTAGAATTTCTCATGCTTCCCGTGAAGGAGATTCAAAATCGCGTCCTGTGTGTTTATACCAGTACAATATCCAGCATCGAAGTAATAGCCAAAAAAAAAAGGGTAGAAAAGACAATTCATGTTTAGCTCTATAAGTTCCATCTGTTTGAAGGTTTAACCAATGCATCTACCTACCAAGTAGTACAGTCGTATTCTACTCCAAGTTATATCAAATCGCAAAAAACATTGAGCTTGCTGAGCCATATTTTACATGCATCGGGCAGGCCACTTTTTCCTCTATTAGACTCTTGAAGCTTTATGAATCCTGAAACCCCAAACGGACTCTTCAAGAAAGGATAAAAGCATATGCTGCACCGTTAATAAAGACTGAAGTAAGAATCATTTCAAGCCAATATAAAAGATTGGACAATGTAAAGGCACACCAAGCTAATTCCCCTAAATGGATAGGCCCTTGACACAGTTAAATGGTTATGGACTTCAGTATCATTTGCCTTCTAGTTCCATAAATCCTCTGAAAACCCACGATACAAGCACACAAAGAAATTCTATCCTAAATTCCCAGTTAACTGCAGGAGTAAAATCACATCTCTTCAAACTGACCCAATGCTACGGTATTTGTTTGTTTACTCGCTTACATGAATAGGATTTCCAATGGAAAAAACACATAACCTACAAGGCTACTACCTAAGAAACTGCCCTCCTTTTGATGGTTATAGAGAGTTACGATGGTTACAGAGACCGTGGCACAATTGCTGAACGATACGAAGGGACAAGTCTATGGGAGAGTAAAGAAAACTTTAAATCAAACAAGTTTCTTTCTCCGAAATTTCATGGCACCCAAACATAAAACCAAAGCAGATTAGTCGTGGGGTTTGAAAGAATCATAGTTCAGTTGAATCTCAATCGAAGTAAACATTGAAACTAGAAGGGATAACAAACAACATATCCAAAGATAATATGCAAAAAAGAAAAAAATTAGATATCAAGTGGACCACTTACAAAGAAGGCAAAAGGTATCAATGACATAAAACTCAAAAGCACAATTTATTATTTCACAGTAACATAAAAGTGAGTCAATTAAAGATAATGCGAACAAGAAAAAATTAGATATCAAGCGGAACAATTACAAAAAAGGCAAAAGATATCAATGACATTCAACGTAACAGCACGATAAATTATTTTCACATTAAGACATCCAAGCATGAAAGCCCTTACCTTTGTCAAATATCAGATACAAATAGAAAGAGATACTAACAGGTTAACTGAACAAAAATACTAATTCCGAAAGATGATAAAGTTGAATCCACGTGAACCCTACTAACTCAAGTCAGGATTCACGAAGATAAAGTTAAAAGTGGCATAACTCAGACAATTAAACACACAGGTCCAGGCCTTTGATTAGGTTCCTGGTACAGATGTGCCTCGAGTTAATATAGGAATAATTTCTCCAATTACTTGATTCAGAACCTGCTGCTCCCTTCAACCCTCAAATTCTAGGTTTTTGCACAACTGAGGAGGTTGAATCCATTCATTCCACCCTTTATAGCAGCAACCCAACCAGCATATGGGGAACCCTTAAGAGCGTGGTTTGTGCCATCTTCCGTGGAATAAAATCTCAACGTCCCATCAAAGGCATGGTAATAGACCTTATTTGTCGTTTCTCCCGATGCTGAAACGCAGAATGAGGAGGTACGACCAAGAAACAATGCTTGATTTCCCCGGCAGCTGTTTCAGTAACATAGTTTTAAATCGCGGTATCGGTCGCCGTTGTGGTATCGGTCGTGGTATATCGGTATCGGGATGTATCGGTGATACGTCGCGGGAATTGGGTGTCGCAGTCGTGAATTTTTAAAAATCATCAGCAATATATAAAAAACTTGAAAAATATACTTTTGCCCCCAACGTTGGCTTAAATTATCACATTTTAATTAATTTAAAACACCATAAGAACACCATTAATTTATCACATTTTAATCAATTTTACCCTTACACTAAGAACACCATTTTCTCTAATTTTTTCCACTCATTTTTTATCAGAGAGACCCTATTATGCAAAAATTTCTGCACCTTTGCACCAACTTTAATTTGTGCACCATTAGATGGATGGCTCTAATTCTTTGTGCACCGTTGGATTACTTTCTAGCAAGTGGCAACCACACTGAATAATTAATCCTTCTTGTTTACATCGACAACTAAGATCAGTGCAATCTCTCTCTTCTCTTACACACCAGATCAAAACAATCTGTCACTGCGGAGAACTCTCTCTCTCTCTCTCTCACACTCTCAACGAATCTCACAACTTCGGGTCTCTCTCTCTCCCTCACTCAACTGATCACTTTCGCAGTGTCTCCACCGATTTCTCACTTTGGCGGCTAGACTTGTCAATCGCACCGGCGACAGCAACCGCAATAGTTCAGCACCAAACACGCGCTCAAAGTTCAATCTACAACCATTCCTTTCTTCTCCTCTTTCCGTTTACTTCACCAAAGCAGTAGTTCAGCACCATGCAGAGCAATCAATACCATCCGTTTCTCAAGAATCTTAAACTATTTTTTTGGAATTTTTTTTCTTTCTTGAAATATGTTGAAGTGTGACTTGATGAAGAAGGAAATTTGTGAAAGAATGAAGATAGAAAAGAAGATAAGAAAGCCAACGACAGGTAATGATCGGATTTAGGTTTCAACTTTCAATTGCTGTATTATTTACTTATTTTTTAAGATAAGATCCAAAATTTTAGGGGAAACGCGGTGAAAAGCGGAAGGAGTTGATGGTTTGATGCTCTGTGGAAGGAGCTCTGTTTTTTTTTTTTTTTTGCCGAACCGGCCTAAACCGGTCGAACTGGTCCACAAATCCGTTATATACCGATACGTATCAAGAATCGGCCGGTTCACCTATGATTTTTAGTCTCCCCGTTATACCGGCCTATATCCGAACCAGAACTCTCAAATTCCGGTACGAACTGGCCGATACAGTTCGTACCAGCCGATATTAAAAACTATGTTCGGTAACCCAGGCCCTTCAAGGGCGACTAAACCTGAACAAGCGACATTGGCCATTGTCATTGCCTCGTAAGATGGGATCGTAGTTTTTAATATCGGCCGGTACGAACCGTATCGGCCGGTTCGTACCGGAATTTAAGAGTTCTAGTTTGGATATAGCCCGGTATAATGGGGAGACTGAAAATCACAGGTGAACCGGCCGATTCCCGATACGTATCGGTATGTAACGGATTTGTCGACCGGTTCGGCAACCAAAAAAAAAAACAAGGCTCCTTCCACAGAGCATCAAACCATCAACTACTTCCACTTTTCACAGCTTTTTCCCTAAAATTTTGGATCTTGTCTTGAAAAATAAGTAAATAATACAGCAATTGAAAGTTGAAACCCAAATCCGATCATTACCTGCCGTTGGCTTTCTTATCTTCATTCTTTCACAAATTTCTTTCTTCATCAAGTCACTCTTCAACATATTTCAAGAAAGGAAAAAAATTCCAAAAAAATAGTTTAAGATTCTTGAGAAACGGATGGTATTGATTGCTGATGCAAAGCATTTGGTGCTGAACTACTGCTTTGGTTAAGTAAACGGAAAGTAGGAGAAGAAAGGAATGGTTGTAGATTGAACTTTGAGGGTGTGTTTGGTGCTCAATTGTTGATTTGGTGCTGAATTGTTGCGGTCGCTGTCGCCGGTGCCGCTGGAGTGAGAAATCGGTGGAGACACTGTGAAAGTGATCAGTTGAGTGAGTGAGAGAGAGAGACCCGAAGTTGTGAGATTCGTTGAGAGAGAGAGAGACTTCTCCGCAGTGATAGATTGTTTTGATCTGGTGTGTAAGAGAAGAGAGAGATTGCACTGATCTGTTGTTGGTTGTCGATGTAAACAAGAAGGATTAATTATCCAGTGTGGTTGCCACTTGCTAGAAAGTAATCCAACGGTGCACAAAGAATTAGAGCAATCCATCTAACGGTGCACAAATTAAAGCTGGTCCAAGGGTGCAGAAATTTTTGCATAACAGGGTATCTCTGATAAAAAATGAGTGGAAAAAATTAGAGAAAATGGTGTTCTTATTGTAAGGGTAAAATTGATTAAAATGTGATAAATTAATGGTGTTCTTATGGTGTCTTAAATTAATTAAAATGTGATAATTTAAGCCAATGCTGGAGGCAAAAGTATATTTTTCAAGTTTTATACACGTTGCTGATGATTTTTAAAAATTCACGACTGCGATACCCGATTCCTGCGACGTATCACTGATACGTCCCGATACCGATATACCGCGACCGATACCGCGACGGCGACCGATACCGCCGCGATTTAAAACTATGGATGGGATTATCCAAGTTGGCAAAAAGGAGCTGTCCGTTACATACAAACAAGTGATAACTTCCCTGTAAAAACCTCAAATTTGAGTTAGTAGAAATAACACTCCATTCGCGGTTAGCAACACTAAATGCTGCAAGTTCCCCATTACCGTAAAAGAGACAATAAAGGAATCCACCGGCAAACACCACGCCTTGTAAACCATACGGCTACCCCTCGAACGCTTGAGTGGTCCACGACGTATCACGAGGACGACAGGTGCTGATTGTGCGCCAATAGTAATAATCACGAACAACAAAGAAAACTCAGCCAGGGGAACAAGGATCGGAAGAAAAGGCGGCTACATGGACTAGGCAGTCCTCTTGGATGCCGTGGTTTAAATCAGGGAGAGTGATGATTTGCTTGGTGAAAGGCGAAAACAAGAAGTAAGACGTGACAGACTCCAGCGCAGGGGGTTTTTGCCGCGAGAAAAGCAGCCAACCGTGGTTTGAAGCGCGGATTTTGGGGACATAACGGCCGCGGTTATCTTGCCCGATAACTTGATCCACAGAATAGGGCTGCTTGTGGTGTGACGGGTCAAACAACTTGCACACCAACACCATGGGTTCATCAAGCAAGAACCCATCATCATTCCAGTGGTAGTTCAGCAGCCACGGGAGTTTTTCAACATTTTCATCCTCATGAATTGGAATTGGTGGAGGAGGAAGTAGCCTTCCCCAATTCTTACAAACCGACCAGAAAGGATTCGATCGAAAGAAGAGAGGCGGGGAATAACCTCCGATGCGAGTATTTCCAGCGGAAGGTCCGACCAAGGCCGGATTTCACTATCGAGATTGCGTTTGAGTTCGGGCGGAGTTCTGTGATGACTAACCACGAACTTGTCGTTCTTCTTCTGAGAGTAGAGTGCTGTAGCGTTTCGTTTCGCAATACGCTCTTTTTTACGAGCTTTCAGACTTTTTGAAGCCATTGATATACAGAGATACTGGTCTACAGAAACCTCTACGCCCACGAATTGGAGGTGATCAAATCCCTACAAAAGCTTCTTACTAATCACACGCCTTGTTTTACTTTTAGGGACTCCTGTCTCGAAGCATGTGAAATTAGGGCTTTGGATGCGTGAAAATTGAGATTAGGGATGTCAAACGGGCCGTGCCGTGCCGGCCAGGCCCGTTTAGCTTCATGCCAGCTGTAATTTCGTGATGTGCCGTGTCAGCCCATTACTTAAATTGTGTCATGCTGTGCCGTGCCATTTTCAATCGCGTCGTGCCGTGCCGTGCCCATTTACTTTAATCGTGTCGTGTCGTGCCGTGCCGTTTTTCAATCGTGTTGTGCCGTGCTGGGTTCATTTACTTAAATCGTATCGAAGTTGTGCCGTGTTGGGTTCATTTACTTTAATCGTGTCGTGTCGTGTCGTACCGTGCCGTTAAGACCGTTTTGATCATAACTTTCTGTGTGCTTTGAATCGTGATGTGATTTTAGTGTCATTAGAAAGCTGACTTCAAGACCTCGAAATCGATATATAATTTACATATTTTCGATTTTGGATGAAGAAGTTATGACCGTTTGAAGTTATGATCGTTTGAATTTCAGTTAGTTAGAGGAGGTTGAGTGCCAAAAAAAAAGTTAGAGGGGGCAAAGTGCACGCGAGGCTTAGTTAGAGGGGGTTAACTATGGTTTACCCAAATATATCAATGAGTTCTTTTAACTTATGAAAAAAATTTAAATTTTTCCTCGAAAGAAATGCATTATTTTTGAGAAATATTATGGGACGAAGGGACTACTTTCTTGATCCAAATTTAGGGTAAAAAAAGGCAAGGGCGGAGATGCTCTAAATCCTCTATTTTACGACTCCTTGGATACAGGCTTAAGAACCAAGCTAATCAAATTCTAGTTTCTATTCAGTTCATTAAACATTTGGTAGAACACATTTGACTAGATTTTGGAGATGCTAAATTTATAAAACAAAATTAGAATATATCATTGTTCAACTCGTTTATGTTATGATGATAGACTAAAAATTCAATCTTCCGTAGATTGGCTCGATATATGCTCAACTAAAGCTTTTTTGAAATTAATAGATTGCCGAGTAAACGAATCAAGTTGGAACACGTGCTATCAAAAATACTGTATTCAAACAAATAGACCCTTCCCAGAAGCAGAACTGGGGTCTTCGTGGTCCAAGATGATAAAACCATCAGTAAGAGTAAAACGTAAGCATGAGAATTTTGAAAACAAATAGACCCTTCGGATATGTGGCTGTACAGAAGCATTTCTAACAGATTGCTCAACAAATATTGTTTTTGCAAATTTGTCAATAAAATTGCTCTAAGACGGCATTCCTCAACAAAAAATTTACAGAAATTTAGCACAATATCTTGGATCAGCTTCGAAGGAAGAAGATAAAATTTCTTCACCATTCCCGTTGCAGCGAAATTACAGGAAGATGAGTACCTTAGGAAACCAACTCACGCGACTAGTGAACTCATTCTCAGGAACTGTTTTCAAAATACAAGGAAACTAGCAAATAGCAAGGGGTACTCGGACATTCCAGCATTCTAAGTTTCTAACACAGCAATATTATAAAAGGATACAATCATACAAGTTTAGGTTGTAGTAACCTCAATAACACAACTTTTTGAGCCTCTGGGAAGCTCGTTCAGTTGACTGCTGACCTTTTGCTGCTGCCGCTTCAAATCTTGTGAGTAGATACGCAAAGTTAGCCTTTCCAACACTGTCGCATTTTTTAGCAAAAACCTTATAAAATGCATCTCTACCGGCTCCTTATCGAAATCAGCAATGCGAACAGTTTTGAGGGAAGATGCAAAACAAGAAGGTACTCTTCCCAACATCCAATCATCCTCGACGAAAGGGTTAAAGCCCTGAAGAATTAGATGAAACCAATACAATGACTGTCAGTGGATATCAAAAAAATATTCTTGAGTATGGGGATAACCCAGAAGATCAGAATGAATGTCCATCAGATGAACTGTGCTGTTCGGGGGCCATGTTGAAAAAACGGATGACAAATATGCTTTTGGGATATGAACATTTTTTTCAAGACAAATGTGACTTGTAAAATCATGCAGCTGCTACTGCAGGATCAAATTGATATTTTTTCTTCATAGGGACCCTTGTGGGGTCCCCCCACGGGCTTGAACAGTATGGTTCAATCCACCAAGTGGACTGGAGACTAACCAGTTCCTGTAGATACGTACCTCCTGAAAATTAAGAGACTCTAGCTTAGGCGAATTTTCTAGAAGGTCGATCATAACTCCAAAGGAATCACCAAAAAGTTCTGAATGCAGCACCAAGTGGGTCATATTGTAAAATACAGGAAGACGGTCCAAGAGATTTGCAACGGGCGTGAGGTACTTGGCACCAAAAAAACACACCAACAAATTAGTACTGTAAATGTTTAATTTTCGGGTGAGCCACAAACATAAGCAAGGTAGTGTTAACTAATCAACTCCAGCTTTTCCATATTGATAATGCAACTTAAATAAGCTAGCATACCTCTAGCGTTTGACTTGTAACCGTAAGTTTCTTAATATTGGAAATCCCAGTAAGTAACCCGAGCACTCGAGGGGTAACGTCTTGCTCCGGCAGATCTTCATATATACAAATAGATGCCTCAACTAATAAAGATAGGTCATATAGACGAAAGTCAACTATTAGGCAACAAAAGCAATCAAGATGGATAAGATTTGCAGCGTAAATTTTGGTCACACAACTGAGGACATCCTCAGGCCATAAAACCTCGTAGTTATTGTCAATAGTCAAGCTCTTCAGTGAGGGAATGCAAATCATTATAGTCTTTAGATTTTCCCATCCACAGTTCAGCAAGGCCAACTCCTGAAGCACTGGGCAACTAGAGAAAAGATGTTGCGTGGAGTTATCATCTGAAAATGTAACATTCGAAAGTTTCAAGGTCTTAAGGTTCGAGAATTGAGTCGAACATGGAACTTCCAAAACCCAGTACATAGACAATTTCAATGCCACTAGGGATTGACAAGTAAAAAGGCAGCAAGGCAATACAGGCTGCGTTTTCCAAAGTAAAGAAAGATCAAGCTCTTCAATGTTATGCCTTATCGAAGCAGAGATCCATGAATTTATGCGAGAAGAATCCACAAGCTGGTACGAACTTAGAGTAAGACTTTTAATATCTGAACCATCGTGAAGGAGAAGAACTCTTTCCACAAAATCCAAGAAACTTCCATCTTCATTTTCGCCCGCTAGATGGTACGTTTCCTTCAAATCAATGTTGGCAATAGAGGTCCACAAATATTTCCATTTAGTTGATAATACGGAACTTCGTATGGCATCTTTGGTAGAGAGGAACGAGAGGATGTGATGGAGAATATTTTCAGGCAAGCTGCTAATTATATCATTGCCATTGCCGACATTTTGTTGTTCTGAAAGCTCAACGTTTTTGGAAGAATGTGGATGAACAATATCATCCCTCTGTCGCTTTCTCTCTCCCATTTGCAGCCTAAATAAAAGGATTAAGAATCTAAAAGTCATTGATCAAGAGACATGACCCAATGGGATGGAAAATTTACAGAATTCATAACGGATAGCAAATTAAACTAGTGAAAATAAATGGAAGCTTAGACTGCTCTGAGGAAAAAATAATGACGATCAGAAGATTTTGCTTGTTTTTATCAAAATACGGGTACAATGTGTAGCAAGTAAATGGTACAAATGACCATAGCAATAACTAGCAGATACTGATGTTTAACACTTTACTGTTTGGAACCCATAGAAAGGAAAAGAAAATAAAAGAGAAGGAAAATAGGAGAGAGAATTTATTATTCACTACACTTGAAATCCTTATTTTCTTCGCTCTTTCTCTTCCAACCAAACAATGGACCGGATTTTTTTAAATTTTCCTTTCTTTTCCTTTCCTTTCCATGGGTTCCAAACAGAGCTAAATACTTATATATGCAAAATGGCTTGTTTGAAGAAGTTGCTCTTTACCCCAAAAACCATACAAATGCTCGGCGTTATATGCTTATATACAGCTATATATACACACTGATTCAACCAAAGTGAGAAAACATGGACATCAAAAGCCTCAAATCACCAAACTCAACAAATCAATCAGGAGCTTAATTGATAGCAAGACCATCAAAATCCACCTTACTTACGCCCAAACGGAATTTCAAAAGAAAATCTAGGTTATCGCGGATCGTCTACTATCAGTGGCTAAGACGATCCTGCTAAAGAAAATGCGAATGGAAAATCTTACCTTTGAAACCCCAGAAATGGTGAGAGTTGTTAAATGGAAGCTTGTCTTTCTGAGCTCCGAAAGAACGGATTATTAGGGTCCCCTAACGCTTGTATCGGCAGAGAGAGAGAGAGAGAGAGAGAGATGGAAGGTCCACTCTCTGTTAGTTTATGTACAATTTTGTGGTGGACTAAGGTGGACAAATAAACGGAAATTCTAATGAGACGTGCTATCCACACATATATCTGTGCACAGATTTTAATGTGGGGCCCACTATGGGTCCCACAAAAATAATCCGATCCATTTATTAAATGTAAAATATTTTTTTGAGTGTTCCCGCAAAAAATCAACTCAATCCGATATATATAGAGGCTTGATCCAATCATCTAACTTTTCATTCAGATTTTTGGATAATAAAAAGTTAAATGATTGAATCAAGAGCCTATAGGTATCGAATTGAGCTGATTTTTTGCGAGAACCCTTGAAAAAATATTTTACATTTAATGAACGGCTCGGATCATTTGTATGAGACCCATAATGGACCTCACATAATAATCTGTGTATGATATGTGTATAAAAAATCTGTGTCAATAGACTTTCTGAATTCTAATAGCAAGGAATATTTACAGTTAACCACGCAAGAAAAACGGATTTAAGTTCATCCTGAATCTCACAAATCTAGAAAAATATCTATAAATTTTTGAAATAAAATACTCTAGTAGAAAAGGCCCCTACGCCATTGTAATTTTTTTTTCCTAGTACCTCTGTAAAATTTGGATTTAAGGTGGCCGCACCTTGAATTTTAGCTAGCTTAGGGTCAGGGTTAGTTGACCCTACTTATGGGCCAAATTCATACTAGTCTTTGGTTTGTCATTAATTGGGATCCCCACCGGTGGACGGACATCAAGAAACATCATGACATAAGAAATTAAATTTCTCTAAATTTACTTGTGAAATAATTGAGTAAATCTCGTTTGAAATCAAGTCACCCAATAAAAAAGTCAAGTGTGAAAATTTGTTTGAACCTATTTATGTTTTCAAACCAACCAAATATATTAATCGATGGATTTTGGCTGAGAAATTACTGTGAAAGCCTATGCAGTCATCAACAAACAATTTGGAATTGTATCAATTTCTTTGTCATCCTTCATTGCAAAATACAAAGAAAAACATGAGCAAATAGCAACACCGACTCGGAAATTCTGCCATTTTAATACAATACAGCAACAATCGATTTTTAGCGTGAAATCAACTCGATAACACAACTTCTTGAGTCTTTGGGAAGCTTGTTCAATTTTTTTTATCGGCCTGGGAAGCTAGTTCAATTGATGGTTGACCTTTTGCACTTTTTGATGGAATGATCAAGCACTTTTTGACATTCTATTGAGCTAAGTTTTCGTGTTTGTACAGCTTGCTAACAAAATTATTACGAAATGAAGGTCGTCGATCCATTTTTGGGACCAACGTACGTGGACACCGCGAGTGGGTATGTAAATTTTCAGCACTCGTGGACTGCTACAAAAATGGTACACAAGTTGATTCAATAGTTTACGTAATATCGTAACAGGACATAAACCATTGTTACCATGAAATAATAACGAGGAAACTGAAAGCAGAAGATATCGCTTTGAATGCAATACGAAAGTAGTTCGAAATCTTATGAATCAGGATCAATAAGTTGCCGATGCACGAGAAAGCCGGTTGCGGCTAAAGCTGATCAACGACAAACCTATTGACCCAACGGTGTGGTTTGTTCAAGTTTGATTCCAAAATTTAACAAGCCATTTCAAGTTTGGCTACTTTATTAGACGAATCAATCTCAGACAATCTCTAATCGAGTCAATTTTGAGTAGTTTCGTTCTTTTAAAGAGAAAATGCTAAGGATTCGACCTAAGGAAGTTTCCTGATTTCCTACAGTTTCAGAATGGATTGGTGACACTATCTTTAAGTAATAACGAAGTTCATGGCAAAATACCAATGTGGTTATGGAACGCAGCCAAAGAAACTATGGAAGATGTCATCTTTCACAGAAACTTTCTAACAGGCTTCGAGCAGTCACCACTACTTTTGTACCTAACTGTTAACATGTTGCAAGGATCAATCCCAGTTCCACCACCGCTTACCATTTTCTATTGGGTAATTTACTAGCCGGAGAAAATTCCACCATCAATCTGCCATAACAGTTCTCTTAAAATGCTTGCCTTGGCTTCGAATAACTTAAGTGGCACATTCTTCAGCGTTTGGCCAATTCTAGCAAAGACCTATCGGTGCTCATTCTAGGTTCTGACAATTTCCGTGGCATTATTCCTCACACATTCACAATCGGGATCCAGGTGATTGATTTATGTCACAATCAGTTGCACGGGCAGGTACTACGATCAATGGCTAATTGTACAATGCTTCAGGCTCTTCTTATTGACAATAATCAGATTAAAGGTCCTTTCCCCTGTTGGTTTCCTGAGTTACAAATCCTTGTCTTACGGTCCAACAGATTTCATGGTGCCGTTGAGAATCCAAAAGGAAATTTGTTGTTTCTAAAGTTGCGCATAGTTGACCTCTCTAACAATGGTTTCTCAGGTAACTTGCCGTCAGATTACTTTTAAACCTGGAATGCAATGAAAATGGTCAAGTCAAAAAAGTGAACATACATGGAGGTGAATGCAAGTTCGAAGCAGCCACAGTATTAGTCAGCAGGTTTTCGAGTATTAAATGACAATATCTCACAAAGGCACACAGTGGTTATTGTCGGAGATTCACAGTGCCTTCGTAGCTATCGATCTATCAAACAACCATTTCAAAGGGGAAATTCCAGAATCAATTGGAAGTCTTAGTGGGCTTCAGGTGTTAAACAATTCCAACAGGATGGCCTTTGTAGTATTAGTTGGGCATGCTTTGCTAGTATTAGTGGGCTGACCACGAGGTATTATGAGGGGTTTTACGAGACTAGCCCTCTCGGATGGTGAAAAAAGGATGAGAACAGAAAGTCTAAATCTCACTATTTTGGTGACAAATTGCAACAGAGAGAAAACCGATCAATTATAATTCTTCATTTTTCTTCATTTTGCAACGTTTCTCACCTCTTATTTTCATCCAAACACGTGATGGGACTCTCATTTATTTTCTCATCATTTCTCACTGTCCAAAATGAGTTCAGAAATTGATGGACTAGAATCTAACTCAATAAGCAGTGTTTGCTCCGAATGTTTGTCCACACTGATGCCTGAGCTTTTGTGAAGTCAAGTTCAATGCTTTATACATGATTCGAAATTAAGATTCCAAGTGACACCAACGGTTTTGCGCTAATCATTATCTCTTGGCGTAACAGTTCCCTGCGCATGAGGAAAACATGGTACTGAACGAAGAGGCTCGGCGCCAATAGAGAGGTGCCGCTGAAGGAGAGGTACGGAGTGAGATCCTTTGTCCGAGCCTTGGCCTTGGCCAAACCTAGAAGTTCGTTCCTCAGCCTAGCCAACAAGCGGATGGAGTGAGATCCTTTATTTGAGCTCGGCCCTCACCGAGCTTGAGCGCGTGACCTTTAGTTTATTCCGGTTGATATGGGGGAGAGTCTTTGTCCGACAGCACGGATCACTCCGGCTTAGCCCCAGGCCATCTCAAGGGGACACATGGTCTGAGCCGTATAGTTCGGCCTACTACACTTTGTTCTAACTAGGGAAAAGGTGCGACATGCTCGCACGTCATTTTGTGTTCATTGCTCACTTAGGCTCCGTTTGTTTGGACGTAAAACATTTTTGGGTAAAATATTTTACCTATTTTCCGCTGTTTGGCTAAAAAAAGGAGAAGGAAAATATTTTCAATGTAAAATATTTTGCACCAAAAGGGTGAAATTGTTTTCCTCTTCTTTTCCCCGTAAGTCGTTTTTTTTTTTCATTGCCGTGTCTCCTATTCCCAAAACACATTAGCCCCCCTTTTTCCAAAACACGTACTCATCCCTTTCTCCCAAATCAAATCCAAAACGAGAGAGAGCGGAAGAGAGAGAGAGGGGACGCAAGAGCTTCCTCGATCTTGCGATTCTCTACGGCACCTTCGCCTGCGATTCTTTACGGCACCTTCACCGGCATTCAATCACCGGCGTTCTCAACAGCGAGTACTTCCGAATTCTTCTTCCACTCTAGTTTTGAGAAAATCTGTCAATTCTTTTCAGTCTAATTTGATGCTCCTAATTCATATTTGATCTATGGTTAGTGAATTTCTTTTGTTTGACAGTAGTGATGTAGTCTTCTTCTTATTGATTTTTTTTTTGTACGTTGTGTGTCATGTTGTTCTGTTCCCCGCCATCTGTTTGATGTATTTCCTCAATGAGCTTTAGCTGTTGGTTTATTCTCAGCTGATAAAACATGTGATTATATCCTCTTAGCCTATACTTTTCTCCAATAATTGTGTTTGAATTCTTTTGTTTATGTAGATGGCTAATGATCAAAATGATGCTACTGTAACTGAAGTAGCAGTAATTGGAGCTGCCACTGCAGTAATAGTAGCTACCGGTGTTGCAATCCTAGACATTTTACGATATAGGAATAGGACTCTTATCCCTGATATACCTAGGGCACCTCATGTCAATAGAGACAGGGAGAGGGAGAGCTATATAAATAGTATTTTGTATGCTAGTACTAAGCATTGCATAGGACAGATACGAATGAGTCCTTTGGCATTTTCAAATCATTGTTTTGAAAAATATTTTTCATGTATCAACCAAACAACGGAAAATAAAAGTTTGAAATTTGTTTTCTGGAAAAATATTTTACATGGAAAACATTTTACATTGTAAAACATTTTACGTCGAAACAAACGGAGCCTTAAAATCATCCAAAAACCAATATTTTAACCAATATGTTTTTTTGGAAAAAAAACAACCCCACTATGTTAGCACTTCTTACTTGTAGAATACGATTATGTTTGGCTCTTTAATTCGTAGAAGTTCGAGTGACAAGAGCGTTTTTATGGGTGATTATTTCCAACTGATCCCCATTAGATATAATGATTCGCTAATGCACTGAGTCCACATGTTGGGGAGAAAATTAATGCACGTCGAACATGTCCGAGAGCCAATGGATAAGGGTTACATAGTCCACATTGAGAGTCTATATGGAAGGCATTAAGCCAAGTAACAGGACAAGATTTTGAAATTATGCCGGACATGACAGGCATGCCGACAAGAGACCTTGAATATAGAATATTTAACTTACAAGCATGCCCGTGCCTTCATTAGAAGAATTTGGTATTCGATAGCCTAAGTGTGAGCCAAATGCCTATATCTTAAGGTTCAGTGCAACTTGATATTGAGTTTGCAACAACTGAATCGTTCAAATCAATTATGTAGCAATTAGAAGGCATTTGCGAATCCTAACCATCAATCGTCCACAATAAACATAATTTTCAGCAATTAAACATCACGTTTAGGCATATGATTTTTCATTGCCAGATCATACCAAAATGAATTGTCTTCCCTATTATTGACCTGCCTCACAAACAAACTTGAATCACCCCAAAAGGTGTTTGTTTTTTTTAGATTTAAGGAACCACTCTAGACCGTTAAACTTATGTATGTATATAAGATTCAAAAACTGAGCTTGTTTATTATATTGATATTTTTGCACGCCATATGAGAAATTTTGGCCAAGTACCACACACATGGCATCCCTTCAATGATCTCAACCGTCCAAACGTGTTTTGGACATCCGGATTATAGAGAGAAAAAGAGGAGAGAGAGTGGTCCGGTGAGAGGACAAAGAGGATCGTCCAAAACGCATTTGGATGGTTGAGATCGCCAACAAGTATTGCCGTGTGATATCCGCTTGGCACCCAAAAAATTCTCAAGCCATATATTTATACGTACATGTATGAATGAAGATACAAGTTTAAGAAATTTGATTAAAAGATAAAAATAACAAGTGTAACATGACAATTTTTTAAATTTAATATTTGATAACACTTTTTTTTTTTTGCCAAAATGGTACGAGTATTATTAAAATGGTTGTGTTTGGTGTTATATTTGAATTGTTGAGTACCTAAAATAACTGGGGATCTTATAGCAGCAGTGCCAAGCAAAAAAAAAAAAAGTGTTATAGCAATACTGTCTAACGTGACACCCCAACTTTTTGGAAATATCCTTACTTCTTACGCGTTATTATTCACATGTAAAACTACCTTCGTTTCAACTGATATAAAATGCAAATTCAGAAAGATTGTGTAGATGTACATACATGTGGCCATTTATTCTGTAAAAAAAAAAAAAAAAAACCACATGTATTTGAAATACTTGGGTTTTTTTTTTGTTTGGATTCAAGTTTTTTTTTTACTAGTTATGTTTGGATTCAAGTTGTTTTTAGGCTTTGCAAAATATTGCTTACTGATACGCAAGCAAAGCATCGAGCTAGTCACCTTCAATATGTAAGTCGCTAATCATATGTTTGGCGTTGAGCATATAAGTTCTTGGACACCCAATCTTTACAACTTGATTGGTTTTTAAGAGTGAATTTTGGTCGAGGTTTGTATAAGAAGTATGAACCTACAAGCAGAATCGCGCATGCCGGCGATTCTCACTCTCTCGTCGTGCTCTGCTTGCTCCCAAGTTTGATTTTTTTGCTAGTTGATTGATCTTTACACTACGACTTGTACACACATATATATAGGATACAAGTTCTAAATCAAACAAAAGACAAATTCCATGGAATCACCCATGCGCCTACCAAATTGGATTTTCTAGACCAAATCTTATCCGATCAATCTTTGACAAAATCTCTTAATCACATCCAAACCCCTGGCAAATCTTTGAACATGTAAATCAAGCTTCCCATATTTCAACAACATTGAATCTATTGAAGGCATTAAGTCAAGTAACAGGACAAGATATTCAAATTATGCTGGACATGACAGGCACGCCGACCTTGACTTTTATGAATTCACATTGAGAGCGAGAGAGAGAAATTAATTCGATTAGTTAGCTAGTGGAGCAACTCCAAAGACTCCGGGGGGGGGGGGGGGGGCGGTGGTTTGGGGTCCACTAGAGCACTCGGAGTGTACAAATTAAAGTACATTAAGGGCATTAGCTTTCTCATCCAAGATTTGTATCTCTAAGATAGCTACTTTTATAATACATGATGGATTCATCTCTGTATCTTCACATGTTCCTGATGATCTTCTGTTGCTTTAATCTTGATATTTTTACCAACTCTTACTCTTCTGTGCATCCACTATGCCATGCAGATGAGAGATCAGCCTTGCTGCAGTTCAAGCATAGCTTTCACATCAAGAAGTTTGCTTCCGGCAATCCTGCTGCTTATCCGAAGGTTGAGTCATGGAAGCTTGATGGAAATGCTAGCGATTGTTGCTCGTGGGATGCCGTGGAGTGTGACCATGACACCGGTCATGTGATTGGTCTCAACCTCAGTAGCAGCTTAATTTCTCTATGGTTCTATCAACTCCAACAGCAGCCTCTTCAGCCTTGTTCACCTTTGGAGGCTAAACCTTGCTAACAATCACTTCAATTATTCTCAAATTCCTACCGGAATTAAAAAACTTTCGAAACTAAAGAGTCGCAACCTATACAACACCTTTTTTTCAGGTCAGATCCCTTCAGAGATCTCTTCTCTTTCCCAATTGACTTCTCTTGATCTATCTAGATACTTTGACCCATATTCTACTGAATATCTTTTGAAACTTGAAAAACCCAATCTAAGAGACCTAGTTCAAAACATCACCAACCTGAAAGTACTAGACCTCAGTGCTGTGAACATATCTTCTACGGTGCCACGTGCTTTATCAAACATGACCTCTCTAACAATTCTTTATCTTAGGAGTTGTTTGCTCTATGGTGAATTTCGAATGGGAATTTTTCGGCTACCAAACCTACGGATTCTAGACGTGTCAGACAACGAAAACCTATTTGGTTATCTTCCTGAATTTTCACCCGGTAGTCCGCTTGAGGGATTGCTAATTGAGCAGACAAATTTTTCTGGATTGCTGCCAAATTCAATTGGGAATCTTGATTCCTTAAATGTGTTAAAATTAGTACAATCCAATTTTTGGGGACAGGTTCCTTCATCAATAGCAAACTTGTCAAAACTCACTACCTTAGGACTCGGCGGTGGTACTTTTGATGCACGACCCCTTGGGAAGCTATCAAAACTCACTAGACTAGTACTTGAGAATACGAAACTTATAAATGATGTATTTCCACAATCTATTGCTAACCTGACCCAGCTGTCTCTGTTGGCTCTCACCAACAATGAGTTATCTAGTGAAATCCCATCTTGGCTTCCGAACCTCACCCGATTATCCTATCTAATGCTTTCAGAAAATCAACTATCGGGCATGTTTCCGAGCTCAATCTCTCGACTCAAGCATATTGAATTCCTTGATCTTTCTTCAAACAGCTTGAGTGGTAAAGTCGAGCTAGATATCTTTCAAAATCTCAAAAACC
>BPLS01026549.1:0-15914 GCA_019656275.1 Rhododendron kiyosumense
TCTTCTGAAATTGCCTTGTTCGTGTTTTGTTAGGGGCCACACACAACTTCTTATGTGCCAAATCTATTCAAAAACTCCATCAGAGTCTTGTGCAACGCCAACACTTCCGAAGGTTTCAACCCTTCCAAGGACGCTTCCCTGCCGGAAATCAACCTCAAGTCCGGCGAAATCACAGGCCTAATCGGCGGGCCCTCCCCTTCGAAACGGCCCATTCTAGCCTTTTTTGCAGGCCGGTTGCACGGCCACATAAGGTACCTCCTTTTACAGCAGTGGAAGGAAAAAGACCAGGACGTACAAGTCTACGACACCCTTCGCAACGGCGTTTCCTACGAATTGATGCTGAAAAAGAGCCGGTTCTGCTTGTGCCCGAGCGGGTACGAAGTTGCCAGCCCGAGGCTAGTCGAAGCAATCTACGCGGAGTGTGTGCCCGTGCTGATTTCGGACGGGTACGTCCCCCCATTGAGCGATGTCTTGAATTGGAAGGCCTTTTCGGTGAGCGTGGCGGTGAAGGACATACCGAATTTGAAGACGATATTGATGGGGATTTCTCAGAGGCAGTATCTGAGATTGCACAGGAGAGTGAAGCAAGTGCAGAGGCATTTTGTGATCAATGGAACTCCGAAGAGGTTCGATATCTTTCACATGATCGTTCACTCCATTTGGCTACGGCGATTGAATGTCCTGATACAGGATTGATCATGTAATTGGAATCCAAATCCGATTGAGTTTTCAGAAGTTTTGCTTCTGCGGTCAGGGATCAAATTCTTTGATAACATTCCGGAACGTTGCTCGTCATTGGATCGCGTGAAATTTAAGAGATGTGAAAATTCTCGCGCAATCGAACAATAAAGAATCTACTGAAATACTGTTCCATAACAAAAAGTTGAGTAGAGAGTATTTTTAGGAGATTTTTTTAGAAGGTGGTTGTGGATTGGAGAATATCGTTTTTTTTTTTTTTTAGATTGGAGAGACGATTATGGGTTTTGGGGTTTCAATGATTTTTGACATTATTCATTGTTTAATTAGTCCTCCTCTGTGCTAAATGCAAATAAAGTACTCCTTTATAGCTTTCCAAATGTATATTCTTCTCATTTTCTAAGCTCAATCAAGCAAAAGAAAAACCTTTATATCTTCTCTTCCAAAAACTACTTTCCCATTATCACATTATTTCTGTTCACCGTGTCTGCAATAAACCTAAAAAGAAAGCGAAATTTCTCCTCCGTCAAAAAAAAAAATGGAAGAAGCAGAAGAAGACCCCTTCTACAAGGATACAAATAAAATGAGAATCCTTTGAAGCATTTGGCTGAGCTGAAGATCCAAGTTTGGCAAAACAACAACATAAAAAACAAACCACAAAATTTCTCTCTTTTTCTTTCAAAATGATGAGATTTGGTGAGAAAGTTCTCTTCTTTCTTATCTCACCCTTTCTCATCATCTATGTTAAATATGAGAAAAGAAATATTGAATTCGATTTTTGAAACCATACAATGAGGCCTCTATTTATACAAGAGGAGAAAGCCTAACTATGAAAAGAAAATTATACTAATTAACTATGGAATAAACTCATTAGGGTGAGTAAAAAATCCGTTAAACCGCGAATCTAGTTCAAACCAATCCAAACCGAAAGGTTTGGTTCGGTTTTTTAGTAGTATGTATGGTTTAAAAAAATTAGAAACCGCGTTATATGGTTTGGTTTGTAGATTCACGTTTATGGTCATGATTCCAAACCAATCCGCACCGTATAATACATTTATATATATATATATATATATATATATAAAATTTAATTATGAAAGGATAGTGTTTTTCGCGCTCCTCCGTTTACTGCAGGCGCTCCACTTTTTCGTTTTTACACTGTGGTATTGCTGCCAACACCACAGTGTAAAAACCAAAAAGGTGGAGAGCCTACAGTAAACGGAGGAGCGCGAAAAACAGTATCCTTATGAAATCACCAAATAAATATGGGACCCTTAGTCAAATACTTTCCTAGTTATTTATTGATCCTATTCAATCAACTGAAATATTTAGTTTTCATTTCCTATAAATACGGGAGCCTTAGTCAAATACTTTTCTAGTAATTTATTGATCCTATTCAATCCATCATAATATTTAGTTTTCCTTTCCTGCCAAGATGTTAGTAGTTGGTATTCTTAGTTGATTCATTTTAATGACTTACCGGTAATTTATTTTCTTAGTTTAAAACTTGAGACAATTGTTGGTATTTTGCCTTTAATTTATGTTCATAATTTTATGTACTTTAATTTTTTTTGAAGATAGCATAATTCAAAGAAAACCGTAGTTTAAAACCGAAATCGGACCGAATTTTAATGGTTTGGATTGGTTTGGTTATATGGCTTTTGTGGGTTGGTTTAGTTCTCTAAATTCATAATCTGTAAATATTGGTTTGGTTCTTGGTTTACTATGAAACCGAACCAATTCAAACCATGCCCACCCCTACTTTCTCTAGCATGATGGAAAGGGGCTTCTATAGATTGCCCAAAATTTCACCTCCAAACTGGAAGAATAGTTGACTTTCCCAAAGAAACCAAAGATCCAGCTGTCCTTGTGGTCTCTAAAAGTCCCTCCAATCCCTGCCTTGTAATGCCTAGATTTTTTAAGGAATTTCGAAAGTATTAACCCTAAAATACACTGAATTTTATAAACTACTAAGCCCCTATTTGTCGTTATACAAAATCTACATTAAAAAAAAATACAAGAAGAATTTAACATTTTATTTAAACATTTTCAGAGCGATTCTAGTGTTGATACAGATCTCAAGCATCCTCGGTCTTCGCCCTTGATATTTCTCCTATGTCAAACAGCTCCACCATTGAACCCTGCACCATCTGGCAAATTGATCGCCGAAGCAAATGATTTACCAGGATATAAACGTATCCGTGAGTGATAATTCACCCAGTAGAATAATTCCAATCCTACCAACCCCTTACTCTACAATTAGCAGATCAACAATATAACAATTCACAGGAGGTACAGAATAGCAACACATTGTCCTTTTTTTTTACTATCAATTATCTTACATGAAATCTAAGAATCCTCTCCACAAGGTTTTTTTCTCCCACATCCACCAATTTTGACCGTCCCATAGAATAACTATCCCTTTATTTGTCCTGCACCAGGGTTCTAAGCGAATACTATTAAATTATGTACTCAGTTTGGATTCGCCTACAACCATAATAAAGGAACAGCTCACCATGACAACTCAGCATTAGGGATCGCACTATCTCATTGTCAGGATCATTTACCATCTCCAAACTCTACACACTGGGTATTTTACCATACCCCTAATCTACACATTGGATACTATACCGTATTTAGGGATCCTTTACCGTTTTCCAAAATACTGTACTCGAAATCTTTTACCGTCTTTCACACAGACACTGGGTACTATACCGCATTTAGGATCCTTTATTGTATCCCAAATCCTTTACCCGGAGTCCTTTACCGTCCGCCACACACTCTGAGTACTTTACCGTACTCGGGGTTCTTTACCGTTCCCCAACTCAACTAAAGGTACTTTATCGTACCAGGGTCCTTTACCGACACCCAACATCCTCAATCAACTTTACCATTTTATCTTTTATTTAAACATCATCTACGTGAGTCACTACTCGTAACCACCTAGCGAACCTAAGTCCATTTCAACATGTACAACATGATACAATCAACAACAGCTCGATTCATAAAATTATACATTTCAATGAGATGCAATATAACAATTTATAGGTGCAAATAATTAAACACATAAGGTTTTTGGATTGGGTCGATGCCTTTGGAGTTACTTATAAATTTTATTGAACAAGTGTTAACAATTTTATTAAGTATGTACTATGTATAAGTATTTTTTTTTAACCCAATCAGGATTGGAATAGTTATACCATATAATTGTCATTTGTGAACATTAAAAGTTAACACCACATAACAAAAGAGATGTATACAATGGAGTATATTCATATTTGAGTTTAACTTGTAAAAGCAGTAAACTATTTGGGGATAAATCCTAACGCATATAAAGTCAAGGGGTAATAGTGTAATAACAGCATATAATTTCAAAACAGAAGTAACGCGGCAGGAGGAAAATGGAAACAGAGTATTGTTTGGATTTCACGGTTTTGATCCATCATCCGACTTCAACCATTATAACTCCTTCAACTCAATATATAGGGATTATTTTATACTTAGGAGAAAGTAGGGAAGCGATTTATCTACCTTTAATTTGGACAAAACGATTTGGTGGAGTCCAGTGGATTTTCGTTTGGCGGCGAAAGATCGGTATTCTAGCAGCAACTTAGGGTTGGAATAACTTGACCAAACATCTTCTGTTTTGGATGATTCTTTTGTCTAACGTGAAGATCTTGAAATGCTTTACAACTTTCGTGAAGAAGTCTAAGTCCGAAAACCACTCTAAGTAGGAGAAAAATGAAAGTTTAGAAGGGTTGCTGAATCTGTCTGGAAATCAGAATCCGAGAATTTTACCCAACTTTGAATGGCGATAACTCTATCAATTCTTGACCGTTTTGGGCGATTCTTGAGTTGAAATCGAAACTCTCGACGCCCTCTACAACATTTGTGAAGAAACTCAGGCCTAAAAACGACATTAACAAGAAAAAAAAGGCCATGAACAGAGGTACGTAATATGGACGAAAATGGAGTTTGTGGGATTAAAGATTTGATGATATGAATGCATGGGATGATTTTCCCACTCTTCTCACATACCTGATTCTTCTTCTTTTTTCCTTGTTGACCGCGTAGTGCTTTTTCTCTCAGCCAAAAAAATAGGATGTGGAGATGGGTTTGTTTTTTGTAGAGGAATGAAAGGGAGGTGGGGAACTAATAACATAGAGGAGTAGCGGAGGAAGGTAGGAGTGTGGGATGATATGGGTGAAGGTGATGGAATGTGGGAAGGAAGTGAGAGAGATAGAATCGGGAGAGATAAGGGAGAAGGGATGTAAGCATAATCCTATAAATTGTGGGATGTGTATATTAAAATATATACACACACACATAGTTACAAGCTAATTAATAGTAATGTATAAGCTAAACTAATTTTAAACACCAAAAAATTAATTAAGGTTCTAGTTTAATCTAATTACACTTTTAAATAATTAATTAATTACTATAGACTATTTGATTAAAAATAATTTTTTTATTCAAGAAAAATAAGGCAAAATTCTTGGTCGTCACACGCCTTGAAGTTGGACTCGTAGAAGCAACCATCTGTGTTTAGCTTGACACCACCTGTAGAGGGAAAACTCCAAAAAATTAAACGGAAAGAATAAGTCTCATTGCTAGTTTGAGACTGACAAGAAAACGAGATATCCTTAAACATAATTTAGAACAGTCTTGGTGCACACAGATGTGGAGAAAACCGAGTTTTTGGAGTTTAGCAGGGATATTCAACTTCCATATCCATTAATTTCCAATCAGCAGAATTAGAATCTCTAGGGTTAACAATGTTAAAAGCAGAAGCAAAAGAGAAGGTACCATTGGGGGTAGCCGCCCAGGTGGGATGGTCACCAATCCCATGGTTATTAGGCATATTAATTAACTGAAAGATTCTCTACCACAGTCTGAATATTAACCACCTGAATAACAGATGAAAGATCCCAGCCATTACTGGTATTAAAAATGCTATTGAGTTTCACATTATGACTACCATGGTTACCAAGGAATTTATCAATCAGAGGCCCATCACCAATCCACCAATCAAGCCATAGATCAATTGTATTTCCGTCCCCAATTTTTCAGTTCACACCTTTCTTGATAATAAAATTCGCTTCAGTGATACTTCTCCACACAAAGGAAGCAGATTTCGTACTAGGCCAAAAGAGTAAGGAGTTATTATGAAGGTATTTATCCCTGAGAATGGAAACCCATAAAAAAAAATTCTTTTGTAGTGATTTTCCACCCTAACTTGGCCAAAAGCACCAGGTTTTGGTGTCTTGCCTTTCTAATACCCACTCCTCCACTATCCTTACTCTTACAATCCTTACTCCAGTTTAGAAGATGTAATTTTTTTTTCTTGTCAGTATCCCCCGAGAAAGTTACAGTTAATCTTATCAAGTTTCTCACACACAGAGATGGGGATTTCCATTGTTTGCATGATATAGCTAGGGATAGTGGAGGAGACAGACTGTATCAAAGTAGCACGACCAGCACCATTCAGGGTATGATTGCTCCAACCAGTGAGTCTACCTTGAACCCTCTCGATAAGATCATTAAAATGGGCTTTGCTAACTCTACTATGAAGGAGGGGAATTCCAGGATACTTACCCAAGTCAAGGGTACGATCAATCCCAATAATCGTAGCCGGCCTATTAGCCCTTCTTCTCAGAACATTGGGAGACACAAACATTTTAGATTTACTAAAATTTATGCTTTGACTAGATATCTTACTAAACTTGGTAAGCACATCAGACATGGCACGGCAATTGAAATTATCTTCCCCAAATAGGATCAAATCATCAGCAAAGAAGAGATGAGTTAAAAGAGGAGCATTCCGAGAGATTTTGATACCCTTCCATCTGTTCCCAACAGCCTCTCTATTGATAAGAATCGAGAGACGTTCCATACACAGTACAAATAGATATGGGGAGAGTGGGTCTCCTTGCCTGAGTCCTCTCCCAGGACAAAACTCTTTCAAGGCTTCCCCGTTCCATAAGACAGAAGTATTAACACTAGTAACACAACTCATGATGATATTTATCCACTCCAGACTAAAATTAAAAAACTTCGAAGTGTCATTGAGGAAATCCCAAGAAACTTTATCATAAGCTTTTTCGAGATCAATTTTTAGAATCATAGCCCCTTTGTTTCTTTTTTTTTTGAGAGTGTGAAGAATCTCTTGGGTAATAATGATATAATCATTAGTAGAACGCCAAGGAATGAAACTACTCTGATTGGCACTGATCAACTGAGTTAAGAAAGGGCGAAGTCTAGCCACCAAAATCTTAGAAATAGTTTTATAGATCACGTTACAGAGACTTATGGGCCTAAACATTTTCGCAGACTCAGGAGATTCAATTTTAGGGATAAGAGCTAGTTACAACTGAAAAAAAATGAGCTCTTTTAATTACTGGGAAAAAATTTGATTTTTTTGATGGTCACAATTACAATTATAAAGTTTCAAGAGACTTTTGGGAGAGAAATATTTTGGGGAGATTTTAAAATTAATTTGGACCTATTTCATAGCATATTAGCATGGTTACAACTAACGCTTTTCATTTGTTGCGGCCAGAGCTAGTAAGTTGCAGATGGCCGCAATCTTTGACAGTTAAATAAAAACGTTTCTAGGACTTACGCTTTTCATTTGTTGTGGCTTGGCCGGGCCTATAATTGAATTGTTAAATTGGGCCTTTTGGGCTTCTTGGACTTGATTGGGCTTGAATAGGTCCAAAACTGAAATAGGTCCAAATTAATTTTAAAATCTCCCCAAAATATTTGTCTTCCAAAAGTCTCTTGAAACTTTATAATTGTAATTGTGACCATCAAAAAAATCAAAAATTTTCCCAGTAATTAAAAGAGCTCATTTTTTCATCATTGCTTAATTTTTTGATACACCTGTATACTTGTGTTATGTGAAAATAATAGCAAACAAAAAATAGAACGAATTATATGTTAGAATGCAACATGCTTATTTACACGGTGGGAAAAAAAACCCACAAAGGGTGATTTATATCAACAAAATTATATCCCGACAACATTTTATAATTGGCAAATGATTTCTACACTTCTTTTTTTCACTCATATACCCATCAAAAACTTATTTACTACCGGAAATCCCTAACAATTTTTTGATCACAAATAAAAATCTACAAATTTTTTACTATCGAAATATTATAATCAGTCGTGCACAATCAGTCGTGCACAGATGAACTAGGAAAGTGAGAATCTAGTAGTCTGGAAGTTGCTTATTAGTAATTTACAACTATTGTAACAAGTTTGCTTTTTGTCATCTTCCACCTACTTTCAATTGTCAAAATAGTAGTGTGAAAGGGTTATCTGGAAATGGACACCGATCTAGACTTTTGTCATCTTCTTCTCCCCCTCGCACCAAAATCTGGGCAATTGGTGGGGTGCACCAACGTGGATATATTTAATTTCTTAGAAACTTCTATTTGGCTTTGGAAGTTTGTTATTCAGAGTCTTTAATCTGTAATATTACTGATATAGCAAATGAATAGTGCGACTGTTCTAGAACCACAGATATCCGACCATAGATCTGTTCGTACTTGTGTTCAGATTTGGCTTATGCACCTGAGTTTTATAATATATACGTTGATCAGACTTTCAAGTTACGCGCATCAAACGACTCAGAACGCATTCATATCCTAATCATTATCGATATTTAACAAAACTATCTACGTCACATCATTAACGTAACTACACGTGGGAGAAATATCAAAAGTGATTCTTTTCGATTAATGGAATGTATAGACCCAATTTGAAGGGAAAAAAACATAGAATCGTCATTGAACCAACAAAATTTGATTGGGTCTACACAGAATGCTGAGTTGCTTGTAAGCACAATGAAAGTAGATGCATCCTAAGGCACACGCTTAGAGAGGGAAATAAGGTGGTAGATAATCTTGCTAACGTGGGAGTAGATCAAGAGGACCGTATGGTGTCGCACATTATCTCCCGGATGACATTATCTCATTTTTGAAGGCGGATATGAGAGGAGTGACTTTTGAGGGAGTGTAGCTGTTTCTTTTTTACTTCCTTTGTACCAAAAAAAAAAAAAAAAACAATGAACTTTGGCACCATTTGATAGTTTTGGGCACGAGTCCACATCTCTCTCTCTCTCTCCCTCTCTCTCTCAACTAGTAGAATAAAAGCCCTTAGAGGCAAGGACGGAGTCAAAAATTTTGGTTAGTAGGGTCAAAAATTAGATTCATATGCAATATGTTTTTTCTACGCACAAATCCAAAAATAACTAAATTAAAAGGTTAATTATAAGATCGATATGCACTAATAATTTATTTTTGCCTCATGATTGACCCCAAAAGATTTGTTATATTTGAAAAATAATACATGATAATCTCATTCCTAGCACTATCAACTCTAGAAAAGAAGAAAACGTTTGAAATTTCTATGCACTTAAAACAAGTTGGGGCAATTTAGAGGTTTTTTGTGGTATCAAAATAGTTAAATTATACCTATTCCTATGAAAATTAAATTTGGGTTCAAATTAGCAAAAATAGGATAAAAATTATACATATCCCAACGAAAATTTGGCAGCCAGTGAGATTGGCCGCCCTCTCTCATGCCCATGTGCCTCCGCCCCTTGCTCGGGGTCAGGGCTCAAAGAAAAGCAAGTCAAGGAAACCGCGTCCTGGCAACGGGTCCATCACTCTCAAAGTAGTAGTAGTTTCGTTGCATCTTCCTTCCTTGTACTGAGTCAACAGTATGTTTGATTCCCATGTGCCTCCGCCCTACTCAGGGGTCAGTGCTCAGAGAAAAGCAAGTCAAGGTCCCCGGCTGAACGGCGCCTAAACCGCATCTAGGCAACGGGTCCATCACTCTCAAAATAGTATTTCCTCTGTCTCTTGTCCCCTTTTAAGTGTTTCGCCTCATAAATTCAATTTATTAAGAAAATATCGTTATTACATTTTTACATTAACTTTTACCTCCCCTTTATTATTTACCTTTTATGAAAATATCATCATTACACTTTTACTTACCAACTTTACAAAATGAAATATACTTTTAGGGGCAAAATAAAAAATATATCAACTTTTACCCACTAACTTTACAAAATGGATACTTATTAAGGGATAATCCAAAATGAAATACTGGACTTTTAAAAGGGGATGAAGGGAGTAGTAGTTTCCTTGCATCTTCCTTCCTTGTACTGAGTCAAGAGTCAAGACAATGTTTGATTACTGGGTTCGTTCAAGGTGACAAATCTGTAATTCCAGCGATTTCGTGTAATTTTCCCAGCTGAGATTTACTATACATAGGAACCAGCTTCTTTCCTGTCGATTTTTGGGATGGACGATCTTGTACGTTGAGCTCTTGGTGGATTCTACTCGAGCCCAGTTCAATGATTAGAAACCTTTTATTTTTTAAAACTCGTCAATAACATTAGTAATATTAGGAAATATGTCCATCACAAATCAATTGATTTAGTGTTTTTGAAATAAATTTATGTTTAAAGATAATTATGGGGACACAGAATCAGAAATTTTTTAACGTGCGTAAATGGGTTTCAACTTTCAATACAAAAAGGTACGTACCTAATCCCAAGGTGTGGACTGGGGGAGCTGTTGTCCCTTGAAGGGACAGCAGCCTGCTGTCCCGACCTAGGGGGCTTCGCTCCGGTTTTATTCCGATGATCGAAAACGTTCACTTCGTAGAGCTCGTCGAGTTGAATAGATATGAAAAAAAATTATTTTGATCGGATATCATTAAGTGTCTGATCGGAATACATATAACTTGTCAATAATGAGTTCTAGTAGATTTGATCCAGTGTTTCGGATCCATTCTTTTCAAGACTAAAAGGTTTCGATTAGGCACTTAATGATATCCGATCGAGCTGATTTTTTACATACTTGTTCAACTCAATGAGCTCTACGAAGTGAATGTTTCCGATCATTGGAGCGAGATTGGAGCATGGCCTCCTTGGCTGAGACAGCAGGTTGCTGTCCCTTTTGGGGATAGCAGCTCCCCTAACTCCCAAGGAGTTGGTTTGGCGGTCTTACCATGAGACATTTGCTCATTTCTAATGTCTAAGGTCCGTTTCGCCTTAATTCTGTGATCGGTTTCGTCACATTACAGAGGTCGTTGAATACCTTGGTCAGTAAAAAATCAAGGCAATATGACACCAAATAATATCTAATCAGAACACATTTAATGGAAACCAACATGCTCTTCAAGTTAAAATCCGGTGCGCCCTACTTATTTTGTTTCTATATAAACATGTTCCGATTATATATTATCTTGTATCCTATTGTTATTTACATGACTGTAGTGCTCAACGAGCTGTGCAATGTGAGCGAAACCGATCTTCAAAATGAACCCAAAACAGGGTCAGAGTTTTCTGGACTGCATAGTGTAGTCCCCACTCAAACGGCAGAGAAGCCGTGCCCTTAATACTTGTTGTCTTCATTAACACAAATTGGATTTTAATTTTTAATTTTGGGTTTTCACTTACGACATATACTAATTGGTTTGGTTGGATCTTTGACGATTTTTGAGCCTAAATTGTTCTCATTTTCATGTAATAATTTTTTTCCCAGCTTAGCAAAAGTCTTTTGGCTCATCGAAAGGAAGAAGATATTTGACAAGACAATGAAAATCGCAACCATTTGTTTTAACGCTATCCCCCCTATGGCCAGAACAACATTTTGGGACGCAAGCTAGTCGTGATTAGGCTGCCTAACTCAAATTGGCAATTCGGATCGAATGATCACTTATCTCTCTCTCTCTCTCTCTCTCGTACAAGTTTGGTTGCTTTTTCAACTTCAAAGGGTTAGTCTCATGGTCAAGCCTTAGATTTTGAGGCTTGTTCTTTCCTAAATTCTTGTATCTTAACTAGCAATTCTTTTGGAGCCAGACTATACGGGACTCTGCCCCAATTTTAATAGCCCCCTGCCTATTAGTTAATGGTGGTATTAATTTTTTCAAAATGAATCGAAGTGTATGTAAACTGACCTAATATCTAAGTTATAGAAAAAGTATTGTCGATTTACCAAACACAATATTGTTCGAACTTAGCTTGACTCTTTGTTACTAGTATTTAAGCTTGGCTTGAGTTTGAGAACTTTTTGAAATTAATTGTTTAAGCTTGGCTTGTGTTTGAAATTTTGTGTTCGTGAGAAACTTGGCTTGACTTGTGAAATATGCAAGCCAATCTCAAAATTCCAAGTATGAGCTTAAACTCATGAAGTTTTGAGCTTTTAGGAAGAACAATTACTTAGAAAAAGCAAGCTACGTGGAGTTTAAATGGAAAGGGAAGATGAAGTATGTATTATGTTACCATTTAATTACCTCTCTAATCTTTGTCGAGAAAACCATAGCTAGAAATATCTATATTGAACGTAACTTATATATATCATATTTTGGAATATTTATTATCGAACCCCTATATGTTTATTATTTTCAGAATGATCTCTTTGTTCACGAGTCTATCGAGCCAAACACCCGTATGCTCAAACTTGGTTTAATTCATAAACAAACGAAAAAACGTGATTAAGCTTGGCTTCTATTTTTTATAGAACAAGACAAAATTTTGAGCTGTTTGGGTCGTTTAGAAGTCTTAAAAATGTGACGCAGTATGTATGCCCTTGGACACAACTGGCGGGTGCTATCATATTTGTAAACCATTTTTTTGGAAAAGATTACAATACACACCCCTTAGTTGGGTGTGTATCATATGTACCCCTCAAAATGTTATGAATTATAGAGAAAATATTACGAATTGTATTGCTAAAAAGTTACGAACCGTATAAAGGTTACGAGATACACCAAAATGTTATGAATCATAATGAAAATGTTACGAATCATATTGGTGAAATGTTATGAATTCTAGAACAAAAGTTATAAAACACACTGAAATGTTATAAATGAATTATAAAATAGGTGCAAATAGTACACATTTTTAAGAAATGTGTATTGTAGACTTTTTTTCCATTTTTAAATCGTTTTTTAGTTCTATTTGTAATAACATTCTCTATCGATCCTAAAGTAAGTAATATTTAATTCAGCATTATAATTTTTTATATCACCGTCACTTCAGATGTATTCTCTCACTTTATTTATCTTTTTTTTTTAATCTAAAGGAGCAAGTTTATTCATTGCGGCGCTACAGCCACCGCATCAAAAATTCGGTGGCCGTCGTATAGGGCTCACTTCGGGTCCTGTGCGGTGATCCGAGTTATTCTAATTTTAGAAAAAAAAATCGATTGGGCCGCCTGAAACATTAGCTCGATCCAATATGTGTAGGTACTTGGATCAAGCTTCTCATGTTTGAGAAATTGGAAAAAATGGAAAGAATGGTTTTCTGGTGTATAGAAAGATGAGAAGCTTGATCTGGGTACCTACACATATTGGATTGAGCTAATATTCTGCAATGTCCACTTGGTTTTTGTTTTTAAAATTATTGAACGGCTCGGATCATCCGTGCGGTGGCCGGCCATTGCATTTTGGTGCAATGGCTGTAGACTTTCCGTTTATTTATTAAGATGAGATGGTAGGCTACACAATGTGAGGTAGCCATTCCACTAACATAAAAAAGAAAGCATTGAGATACAGAAGGTGAAACAAAATGGAACATATGCAAACGCCAACGCCTTTTATGCCAAACCATCGGTAACGAAGTTTGTTTCCCTGAGAATACGAGTTACTTGAACATTCTATTTACGGGATCAAGAGCATCTTGCAATTAGAGATAAGAGGAAGGAGCCACAACAACATATTTATCTTTTATGTTTGGGTATACAGGGGCAAGGCCCAGTGGCGGAATATACAGGGGTGCCCCGGTTTTGATAGATGGAGAAGCCTATGGTGCACTTTAAAAAAAAAAAAAATTGTTCACGAAAAAAGGGGAAACCAACGCCAAAAAAAAAAAAAAAAACTGTATGTAACTACTACGAAAAAAATGAGCAATCATCCAAAACAAGTACAAGTAATTAGAAGTTTGCCGTACCACCCCTATCCGTTACTTAAACAAAAATATGCGTACTAGAGATACACAAGAAATATGCGTACCATATTCTGAAATTATGGGTACCGTAAACTTTCAATGGCGATCCCTCCGTGAATAACCATAAGTACATAACAGAGACAAAATAAAAATAAGCTTAACATTTCCATGGTAGGTGTAGTTCCATAGCTTTTTCCTTTGGGAAATCTCCCAAGTGTAGTGTATGGTGCATGCACCAAACTTTTTTTTTTTTTAGCGGATTATTGGCAAGAAATGCATATATAATAGGAAACAATTACAAGGTACTACTGACGCAAAGTTACAAAGTAGGTGCAACATAATGTGAACTACATCCAAAACCTATAAAGGTAAATCAGGAAGAGCTGCCGTCGCTCCAGACCAAAAAGAGGTATGTCCCATATAGCTGTGATACTAGTAGTAGACATCAGCGCCATTTTCGTGGCGCAGTGGGCGCGATCGATGAACTTCTTTGCGCTCGGCCTTTGTTATCCTGCAAAAATCTAGTTTGGAAATTTCACAGCCGATGTTGTGCAACAAAAAAGTGTCCCCGTAGTGGGACTCAGCCTGTCCTGCTATCTGCTGGTAGCATCACCAAACTTGAAATTGAACTCTACACCTTGGCACCCATACAGTGTGAAGAAACTGTGTATTGATCCTAACCCATCGGTTTACGATGCAACTTTAATCGTACTATTTCTTTTAATTTTACTCGTAAGTCCTTCCAAAATTGTAGGTGGTCAATTAATCTAATCTAGGTGCAATTTTTTATTTTTTTAATAATAACACCTTTATTCAATAGAAATAATATCTACATCGGTCATGGATGACATATATAATTCAATTTTATCTGTTTACAGAAAAATGTCGCTACTGCACAGATATGCGATGACATCCAGGTTCTGCAAGCCACCAAAAGATGATAACAAGACATCAATTGATGATAACATTCTCCTAATTAAGTGATGCGATCTTTTGCATTCTCGACTGAGGCTTCGTTTTGCTCAACTTTTAGCACTTTTTGAAGGTTTTGTTTTTATTCAAAAAGAAATTGTGTTCGTTAGTTTTGCGCTAAAACTTTTGTGATTATTAATTCGTCTTGATGAGAGAAATCGAAAAAGTAAAAAAAAAAAAAATACGTTTACCCAAAAAGCTGAAAAGTGGTTATTTTCCAAAATATTTGGGCAAAAGTAAAAAAAATTTCCTTTTCCGATTCTTCTCGCCGAGACGAATCAATAATCCACAAAAGTTTGTTACAAAACTAACAAACACAATTTTTTTTTGAATAAGGACCAAAAACTTTCAAAAAGTCCTTTTTGCTTAGTGGAACTCCACGTACTTGATACAATTAGTTGACTTGGGCTAGTCATATTGTGATGCTAATAGTTTCAAGCCCTTGGGCTAATTTTTTTGCACAAAGTCCTTGAGCCAATTACTTGCCCCAAAAGCATACGAACTTTTCTAGAGTTTTGGTTCAATTTAACTTTTCAATAACCTCACTATTCTGGTATCACAGCTATAAAAAAGTGAGAAAGTTCTATGTTGAACAAACGGAGACATTGCCACAAATATTCGGCCGATGCACATTCAAGACATTGCCACACATTTGCGTAATGATTCGTCCGATACACTTGAATCTATAATTCATTGAAGAGATTCACGCTCATCAGACGACTTGAAATACATTCATATTGTACATTATCGATATTACAAAAATTACCTACGTGATTCTTTTCAATTAATGGAATATATGGACCCAATTAATGGTTCCATCGCTCTCAAAATACTTTCGTTGCATCTTCCCTTCCGTAAAGTGAGTCGGTGCGTATTCTATGATAATGATATTTCACGTTGCCAAGTCTTTGCTGGTGTACAAAGTCTTGGGAAAATGGCCACCAGTTATTGCAAGACTTTTTGTAACAAAACAAGGACTAAAAGACGGGGGAAAGACTATTCTCTGATAATGACTGATTTTTCCAAGTCTATGAGCCCAAGTCTATGCGACTGATTTTTCCAAGTCTATGCTGATTTTTGAAGGAGCCAAGATCACATTGTTACATCGTTATTCAAACGGAACCAACACGGAAAGACTCTTCAAAAGAGTTGTGTCGATCGAGAGAGAGTGTGTGTTGGCCTAGATTTGAAAGATTTCGTAGAAAATTTGAAAGAGCAGTGTAGAGAGAGAGAGAGAGAGAGAGAGAGAGAGAGAGAGAGAGAGAGAGAGAGAGAGAGA
>BPLS01026549.1:26344-39232 GCA_019656275.1 Rhododendron kiyosumense
AGTATACATTTTCGTTTTTGCCCTTCACATGGGATAGAATTGGTGAAGGTTATTTTTGTATTTGTACATTGGTAAGGAGTGGACTGGACTGTTAATACCAAGTGAAAGAAGCCCTTCTCAATATCCCTAATGCCCGGCTTCCAAGCCTACTAGACTCATAGTCCACACCTCTTTTTGGTTACCAAACAACTTATCGTGAAACCCATGGAATTAGTAGTCCAATCCTAAGGCCTAGTCTGTTTATCAATTGGGGACCTTTTATTTGGCTTTGGAAGTTTGTTACTCAGGGTCTTTATTCTGTAATATGGCTAATATAGCAAAAGAATAGTGCGACTGCACTAGAGCCACATATATCGGGCCATAGATCTGCTCATGTTTGTGTTCAGATTTGTTTAACGCACTTGAGTTTCATAATACATTGATGAGACTCACGAGTCACGCACATCAAACGACTCGGAACACATTTGTATCCTAATCATTATCGATATTACGAAACTCAAGTGCGGCGTAGTAACTTCAGCACAATGTCTGTTTTATTTTCTGTAAATGATTTTTAAGTCAAAACTTATCCAAAAGGGGTTAAGCCTGATGACAGGGAAGCCCCCTCAGGGTCAGGACAGGGCCTAGCTTAAGGAAACTTGGTTTTTTTTTTTAACCTTTGGTCTTGAGCTTGAATGGGGACGGATGACGAGAAAAGATAGCGGACGATGAATGATATGGGTGAGAAAAGATAGGTGTGGCTGTGAGCGGTGGTTGGGTGTTTTGGTGGATGTGATCTCAAAGTTAGTAAGAGACTAACTTTGATGGCGAGGAGAAAAATGGAGTAAAGTGCTTAAAGAATGTCTTTTGAGAATAACATTTTGCAAGGTTTGGAAGTAGAGAGTGGGTGTAAAAGCAAGAAGAGAGAGAAATGTCATCAAGCTAGGTCATTTTCCTTTGAGTGGAGGGGTGTATTTATAGGCAAGAGTTAAGAATTTTGAATTCAAATGGTAGAGACATTTTCTGGGCAGGCCAGAAGTGCTTTTTCAGATAAGCTACTTTTGTAGTTGTGGCTCAAGTGAGCATGACCGACAGCTTTTTGAGTCAGCCGAAACTTTTACACTAAATGTCATGCGGTTAACCTCATGACCTTGTATGGCATAATAAGTTTTATTAAACCGCGCGGTGTAAAAGTGTTTTGCACGGTATTCTAGGTTCAGTCCAGGGCTTTTGGGCTTTTCTGGGCTTTCGGGTTTTTGATTTTAGGTTTATTTAGGCTTTTTTGGTCTGAGGTAGTCCTTATTCAAGCTCGCCAAGGTACCGTTTCTTTTATGTCATCATCGGGGCGTTCAAAGATCCTCCGAGGTCCTGATTGGGATGTCTACAATGGTGGACATGCCCAAATTACCTTAGCGTATTTTTTCTCAATTTTTCCTCTATGGGTGTTACATCTACCATTTCACGAACCGTTTTATTTCTAATCCTGTCTCGTCTAGTCTTATCACATATCCACCTCAAAATTTTCATTTCCGCTGGACTGGACCCAGGGCCGGCCCTGGGCTAAAGCCCAGGGTGTGGCCGCTTTAGGCCTCCGAAAGTTAAACCAAAACTAGGCCTCATTTTCTAGACGAGAACATTTATATATATGTAAGTTCTTCTTAAACTTGCAAATGATGAGTTGCAGCATTGATGCTTCAAGAGTGGTTGTTAAAGTTGATACATGACTTCCTGAGTTCGATTCCCAGGAGGCCCTCTTTGGGGCATTTCTTTTTTCTTCCTTTTTCTTATTTTTTTGTAGTTAATCTAGGTAGATAATGACAATTCTTGCATCACTTGTATTCTAAATTAGTTATACTTAAGTGATTGTAATAGATATTACTCAAAGAACATGATAAATGTTTTGATAAGTTTTTTTGTCTTCATTTATTTCAATTTTATTTTCAACTTCTAATATCAATTTCACAAATAAACTACTTTTGAATAGATATAAATCAAAATAATTAATTTTCACTCATCAAACTCTGATAAAAAAAGATTTAGAGTAAACAATTCTCTCATTGCTAAAAATAGCATTCTTATGATTAAAGTTAATAACATGATTAATTAAAGAAATACAATGTATGAGTGGTGTTTTGCTATGTTTGATTTTTTTCCCCTAATGATACAAAATATTTTAAAATTTTATTTTAGTTAAATTACGAAACTAAAACACATGTTTAATATTTTTATCTTGTATTAACCACCTATATTGTTTTTTTTTTTTTTTAAGAAAACCTAAAGCCTCAATTTTAAAAATCGCTTTAAGCCTCCTAATTCTCAGGACCGGCCCTGGCTGGACCTGTCATAAAGATTTGATGGGCCTTTTAAGTATTGGCTATTAGTTATTTAACGCACAACCCTCCTCTTTTATGTGGGCTTATAACCGACTGGGAAAGAAAGTAAGGCTCAAAATCCGAACCACAGATTAGCATGAACCACATGTTAGCATGCAACGTGTCAATTTAAACGGTGGAAAAAAAAAACCTCCACAAAGGGTGATATATATCGACATAATTATATACCGACGGCAATTCACAATTCTCAGCTTTGAGTCTTGAGATCACCAGCACTTGCAAAAGTTTCTGTGCATAGCTTCAACAAAAAAACAATTCTAGTGGTCCTCCTCTCATATGCAAATTTACGCATGGAGACATGGAGTGCATTTTAGTCTGACAAGTTTGAAACTTTTCACTAACGTCACTTTTATGGTGTGACAGCTGTAATGAATTTACGTGAGGCCCCCTTTCTAGGGGCAGCCCCCCTGAGTCCCTTTTGTAGTAACAAAAAATTCACTAAAGATGTAATGAATTTTACAATTTTGTTTTTACTAATAAAAAATTTTATCAGTTGGTTTCTAATGACAAATTTTTTTTTACTGACTCAACAACTTTTTCGGTCACATATTTTTTAAAAACTTATTCATTATCGGAAACAATTTGATATTTCTTAACAATTTATTCACTACGAGAAATACCAAACAACTTTTTACTACAAATAAAATTTTACAATCACTGCCGAAATATTCTAATCACGTCATGCACAGAAGAACTAGAAAAGTGAGAAAATTCTAGTAGTCTGGAAAGTTGCTTTTTTAATTACAACTGGGGTATTCTTCTTCCACCTACTTTCAATTGTCGAGATAGGAGTGTGAAAGGGATATCTGGAAATGGAAACCAATCTAGATTTTGTCATCTTCCCCCCCTCCCCCCCCGCACCAAAATCTGGGCCATTAGTGAGGTGCACTAATGTGGATGTTTAGTTTCTTAGAGAAAATTCTATTTGGTTTTTGGAAGTTTGTTATTCAGAGTATTTATTCTGTAATATGGATTGACATAGCAGCAAAAGAGTAGTGCGATTGTGCTAGAGTCACATATATCCCGGCCATAGATTTGCTCATATTTGTGTCCAGATTTGTCTAAAAACGCACTTGAGTTTCATAATGCAATGATGAGACTCACGGACCACGCGCATTAAACGACTCAGAACACATTCGTATCCTAATCATTATCGATATTTAATGAAACTACCTACGTCACATCATTAACCACAAGTTGGAGAAATATATAAAGTGATTCCTTTCGATTAATGGAATTGGGAAAAATTCAAAATACCTTCTAACCTTTACACCAAAATTCAATTAGACTCCCAACCTTTTAAAAACTTCAATTTTACTCCCAACGTTATCTTCCGTTAATCAAAATGCCCCTTCCATCCGAATTACTAACGGATTCCGTTAAAGGCTCCGTTAAATAGTGTCCCGATCGAATTTCGATGATCCGAGCCGCTCAATGTGTTCAAAACGTGATTTTAAGGGTACCCGCGAGAAATTAACAAAAAAAATTACAGAAAAGAGCTTCATCTAAACAGTTTTTTTATTGAAATATTTAATAAAAAACTGTTCAGATGAAGCCCTTCTCGATCATTTTTTTTGTTGATTTCTCGTGAGTATTCTTAAAATCATGTTTGAATCATATTAAGCTGCTCGGATAATCAAAATTCGATTGGGAAAGGGGAGGTGCAGATTGATCCGGATTTTGTTCAAGTCTGGATGTTCGGATTTTGCTTCGGTATGCACCTCCTCTTTTTTGATCGAATTTCAATGATCCGAGCCGCTTAATGTGATTAGAATGTGATTTTAAGGGTACTCGCGAAAAATTAGCATAAAAATGACAGGGAATGACTTTATTTGAACAATTTTTTATTGAATAGTTCAATAAAAAACTGTTCAGATGAAGCCCTTTTCGGACATTTTTTTTTGTTTATTTCTAGCGAGTACTCTTAAAATCACGTTTTGAACACATTGAGCGGCTCGAATCATCGAAATTCGATCGGGACACTATTTAACGGAGCCTTTAACGGAATCCGTTAGTAATTTGGACGGAAAGGGGCATTTTGATTAACGGAAGATAACGTTAAGAGTAAAATTGAAGTTTTTAAAAAGTTAGAAGTCTACTTGAATTTTGGTGTAAATGTTGGAGGGTATTTTGAATTTTTCCCAATGGAATATATGGAACCCAATTTGAAGGGAAGAAACATAGAATCATCATTCAGCCAACAAAATTTGATTGGGTCCACACGCAATGCTGAGTCGCTCGTAACCATAATGGCAAACAGTGAACTTTGGCACCATTTGATATTTTTGTGCCACAAGTCCACATCTCTCTCTCTCTCTCTCTAAACTAGTCGTAGTATAGTAGCCCTCAGGGTCGGGTCACGGCTAGAGAAAAGCAAGTCAAGGTCCACCGCTGAACCGCGCCTAAACCGCGTCCAGGCAACGGGTCCATCACTCTCAAAGTATAGTTTCGTTGCATCTTCCTTCCTTGTACAGAGTCAAGACTACATAATGTTTGATTACTGGGTTTAACATTGACAAATCTGTAATTCCAGTGATTTTGTGTACTTTTCCCAGCTGAGATTAACTTAGGAATCAGCTCCTTTCCGGTCCATTTTTGGGATGGACGGTCTTGTTGAACTCTTTGTGGATTCTTCCCGAGCCCAAATGAATTATTAGAAACCTTCACTTTTTAAAACTCGTCAACAACATTAGTTATATTAGGAAATATGTCCATCGCATATCGACAGATATAGTGTTTCTGAAATACATTTATGCTTAAAGATAAATACGGGAACATAGAATCAGATTTATTTATTTTATAATGTAAATGGATTTCAATTAACTTTCAACAATACAATTGATACCTAACCTCGAGGGATGGGCTTGGTGGTCTTAGCCTGAGACTTTGCTGTTTGCTCCTTCTTAATATCTAAGATTCGTTTTGCCTTAAAATTCTGTAGTCAGTTTTGTCACATTGCAGAGGTCGTTGAGTACTACGCGCGGTCAAGCCAAAAGTCAAGGCAATCCAACACCAAATAATATCTGATCACATCACATTCATACAGAAACAAATATGATCTTTAAGTTAAAATTAATCTAGTGTGCCCTACTCATTTTGTTTCCAAATAAACATGTTGCGATTAGATATTACTCCATATTTTGATCCGATTGACTTGATTATTTACATGACTCTAGTGCTCAACGAGCTATGCAATGTAAGTGTAACCGATCTTCAAAATGAACCCAAATAGGGTCGGAGTTTGCCGGATTGCACAGTGCAGTCCCCACTCAAATGGCAGAGAAGCCGTGTCCTTAATATGCGTTGTCTTCATTAACACTAAGTGACTTTTATTTTTTAATTTCGGGGTTTTCGCTTACTACATATACTTGGCTAGGTTGGATCTGTGACGATTTTTGAGCCTAAATTGTTCTCATTTTCATGTAATATTTTTTTTTTCCAACTTAGCAAATTAAAGTCCTTATAGTACTCATCGAAAGGAAGAAATGAAGGAGCAGTATTTGACAAGACAATGAAAATCGCAACCGTTCCTTCCTTTGAATGCTATCCCCCATATGGCAGAACAACATTTTTGGGACGCAAGTCGTAATTAGGCTGCCTAATCAAATTGGCGTCTTCGGATCAAATGATCACTTACCTCCAAAATGTTTTATACGCGCGCTCTCTCTCCCTCTCTCTTGTACAAGTTTGGTTTCACAGGGCAAGTCTGATGGTTAAGTCTTAGATTTTGAAGTTTGCACCCTTTTACAATTTCGGATCTCAACTATCACCTCAAATTTGGAATTCGACAGAGTCATCTCAGATTTGGATCGGCGGTTGTTTTCTGTTCCTCTCTTTTAGTTAGTTATCAGTTGTCGTTGTATGGCTTGCTTTGTAATTGGATTATTTATAGAAGCCGTATGACGGATATTAATGAAATGGTTTGGTCTTTCGATTGGGAAAAAAAAACTATCACCTCATTTGGAGCCAAAGTATACTCTATACGGGACTTTGCCCCAATTGTAATTACCCTTGCCCGTTAGTTGATGGTGGTATTAATTTTTCAAAATGAAGCAAAGTGTGTTTAAGCTGACCGTATCTCAGTTATAGAAAAGTATATGGTCGGTTTACCAAGAAAGCCAAGGACAAAAATTAAGGACGAATCTATGCCATTTTTAAATCATACATTTAGTTCCTATTTGTAATAGTTTTTAGAAGCATGACTCCAAAGAGAGAGTACATTAATCTACGTCATTGTAATCTCAATGAAAACAACAACAATCTCTATCAACCCTATGCGCCAATTTATTAATAATAATTCCAACGTTCTAACGGATTTATTTTATTTTTATTCTAACTCTTAGAAAAAAAATCCTTATCCAGCATTATAATTTTTTATATCACCGTCACGTCAGAAGTAATTTTTTTATTTATCCGCACGTCAGAGGTATTATACTAGATGTATGACTTTATTTATTTTTGCCTATATACAGGGGGCAAAGCCCAGTGGCAGAAGACAGGGGTGCCCCTGATTTTGATAGATGGAGAAGCCTATGGTGCACTAACCGAACCACCAAATTAAGACAAACCTCACAACCCACATCTACCAACACCTTACAAAACGCGAAAACGCTGGAACAAGACCGAGAAGTCACAAGACAACAAGACCATCCCTTTACAAAACGCACCATATGACGACAGACAAAAGAAAGATAAAACTCCAAAAAAATAAAAACAAAAATAGAGGCCTCATCCTCCCCCTCAGATCAATCTCATTCTCAACTGAGTCAAGTTGTGATGCTAATTACTTGCCCCAAAAGCTAGTATACGAACTTTTCTACAATTTGGCACCGTCCTCTCCGTGTTGTGACAGAATAAGTATTGGGTTGGAATATGAAAAGTACTTGGGACTTTGTCCTACTGTTTGGTTTGGATTTCGAGGGAGTTTGGTTTTTAAGAGTAATGAGCGGAGAGGAATAAGATAGAACAAATTTATAGAAGATTGTGCTCAGGAGTTTTGGAAAATGACGGCTCAAGACGTATTTTGATAATTAATATTTGTCAATGACATGTTAAGAACATTTGTTAATACTGAAAATGTTCTTGGCGAGTATTAATTATCAAAACACGTCTTTAGCCGTCATTTTCCCTAGGAGTTTTGAGATCTCAAAACGAACAAGATCAGATATTTTATCCTAACCCAAAACGAACAAGGCCTGCTAGTTGGAAAATAATGCGACTTTTAATTTGCTCGGAGGGGAGAAACTATCATGTGACAACTCCTCTACACTTGACGAAATGAAACCATGTGGTTTTGGAAATTTATTTAGTTTGAAAGGATGTGACTTTGAATTTGATAATCCCTATACGCAAACTATATATCGGATGGCAATTTTTATACTCTGTACTACTTTGGTAAGTTGAATGGTAGTTTATAATGTTTTTTATTTTATCGGTAAAAAAATTTTAGTCACTCGAACACACAAAGTACAACGAGTTAAAAAGAAAAATTAGCTCCACAATATTCATGAAAAGGAGAGTATCCCAAACGAAGGTGACACAAATTCCTCCTATAAAATGAGAAAAGCCAAAAACCGAGAAGGAAAAGTGCAAGATACCAACGAAAAACCAAAACACCAATTAAGGAGCAAACGAACAGCCAAAATAGGAGCAGCATTATCTCTTCATAGCCACACCCAAATATATCTACTCCTCCCCAGAGTAGTATAAAGAGCATCCGCAATGATAATAATCAAAATGTGCCACGTTAGTATTTGATTATCCATTTAGTGCATAATCAAACTTAACAATTTCTATCTCTACATTGGTTATTTTTGCATCTCTAACAAAAAAATCCCTCACAATACACAATGCATATTTGTTCAATCGGAAACGAGTTCCAATTACGCACTCGACCACATCAAATTATTCGTCTTGATGAGATGATTTTAATGTTGAGTTATTGAGTTTGGTTATTGAGATTTGGCTATTAGTAAAAATTGTTAAGTTTTGTTATGGAATGAGTGGAATTTGATTATTTGCTAAAAGACTTGTAACTTTGCTTATTGATTATTTACCTCTACATTGATTATTGTTGTTAAATTTATTTATCCACATCCATTTGCTTATTACAATGAAGATGTGCTAAAATTATATCTAATCTGGCTACTGGCTAAGCATCGAGAAACTTGCACATCATTCGGCTAAGCATCGAGAAACTAGTCATTCTCCACTAAATAGTACCCCACAAAATAATACAGAATAGTATTCTTTGACATTTTTAAACGTGTATGATGGGAGAAGTTTTTGGGTGTTGGACAGGTACAATACACGTAATATTCAGTCGCTGATTTCAGTCGTTTAAAAGTGTTTTTGGATGGTTTGAATTTTAGAGAGAAAGAAAAAGAGGAGAGAGAGTGATGAGGTGAGGGGAGAGAATAAATTTGAACCGTCCAAAATCACTGAGGAATACTATCACGTAATACCAAAAAAAAAAAAAAAAAAATTCGTGAGTTAACCTTGTAGACCCCCCTCCATAGACTTTGACTAATCAAAGTCACCGACTATTATCGTTAGTGGTATATTTGTGGGTTTTAATTAAATTCTGAGAGTTCCAAACCCAATGGACTCCTTCCGGGATGTGCACGCCAAATACGTTGGGACCCATACTTGATAGGAAGAGGCTTATCAGCTGTTGGGGCAACCCCAACTACAGCGTGCAGTCGGCTCGTTTTGGTAATCTAAATCATGCAATTTATAGAGCTCGTTGCGAACTTCAACCATGATAAAAATCATGCTCATTGGATACCAAAATCGATATTTTCCGAATACATTTTTCTTGAGAAAAATGGATTTGATCCACTGTCCTGAGTCTATTTTTCTCAAAAAAACGTGCTTTTAAGAGATATTAATCAATATCCAATGAATATGTTTATTGTCATGGTTACAGTTCGAAACAAGTCGTACAAAGTAAACGATTTCGATTATCCAAACAGCTCAGCACAAGCCCGTAAACGGGCCAACTGCAACGCTGGAGTCGGGGGCCCCTCCCTGCTGATGGAAGACGACGACTTCCTTTTGGGACCATAATTTTAAAACCGCTGGATGAAGGACACGTTTTACGGGTTTGCAAGTGGGATATATTGGTCATTTTTGCTGACGTATTCATGGGAAGATTCCTTGAACCTCACCATACGTAATTCACTCGGAAAGATCTATAAAAAGGTAACGGGCTTTCTAGCTCTCGCCATCCTCCACCCCTCTCTCTCTCTCTCTCTCTCTCTCTCTCTAGATCTTATAAACCCCTGCCAAGAGCTTTGCAACCCATAACTCACGGCAACCCAAAACCAGAAATGGGAAAGGTAAGTCCTATAAATTAATTTCAGTCGTAAAGTAGAATTATGTTCTAGTGATCTTGAAAGTTTGATTTCCCACTGCTAATTTGGATTTTTGTTTTGGCTATGCAGCAAAAGGTGGTTATTAAAGTACCCATGAACGAACAGAAGTCTCGGTCCAAAGCCATGAAGATTGCAGTTGGTGTTCCAGGTGAATATATATACTCCTATTTATATTTATGTTACGTTACACAACGGTTGGAAACAGAGCGATTATTTGTGTTTCACTTACGGCTTCGAAAGAATTCAATTTGGTCCGGCTTCTCTGCTGTTGACAGCATAGAAGCGTTTACGGTCCAATTTGGACTCTGTTGATATCGTCAATTAATGGTTTAGATATGTTGCAAATTCTTACAGGTAAAAGTATATTTCTACTCGTAAGACTATCAAAACAAATCTGGATCATTGAAAACACGCGATCACTTGAACTGAACAAGCCATTTCCAATTCAATTATGAGAAAATAATTAGTTTTGCTCAAGACTATGATTCAATTACAGTTTCAAGAAACGACATACTAATCAAGTAATCATGTGGTATTATTTGTATAATTGTAGGGGTGGAATCGGCAGCTCTGGGAGGGAAGGACAAGGACCAACTAGAGGTGGTCGGAGACGGGATCGACGCGGTCTGTCTAACAAGGTTGCTGAGGAAGAACGTGGGTCATTCCGAGCTGGTGAGCGTGGGCCCTGTCCCGGAGAAGAAAGACGGCGGCGGCGATCCGAAGAAAGACGAGGCCAAGGCGTCGGTTCCAGTAGTGGAGTGTTACCCTTACCCGTATCCTTATGGAGCGGGTCATGTGTATGAGATTAGGGACCGAAACTCGGAGTGTTCCATCTTGTGAGTTTAACATGGAAGAAAGGGGTAATCAGAGTGAAAAATTATGGACTATAGGGTTGGGATTGAAGGTTGATTGACCTCTCTCTCTCTCTCTCTCTCTCTCTCTCTCTCTGAAATTGGATTGGAAAAAACATGGAAGAAAGGGGTAATCAGATTTTCAACAAAATCTGGGTCTCCAAAATAGTTTTGTATTGAGACTATGCTATAATGGATTTTAATGTTTGAAACTCATCTGTTTGTTCTAATGGATCTTTATTTCTAATGTTTGAAACTCCTCTGTTTACAGATGTTTGGTCGGATTCCATGTTGAAGTAAGGAGAAAACAAGTTGTTTTAAATGTTTTTTTTTTTTTGAAAAAAACAAGGACAAAATCTAAAAAAAGACACTTTCTGCTTTAGTGGAACATTTAGTACTAGTAGTTTTTAAGATAACCAACTAACTTCCACGCTGACGCAGGTGGAAAGTTCATCTCCTCCGTCGGTGGACGCAAATGAAGAGTTGAATTTAAAGAGTTATGGAAAGCCTTTAAATCCTCACTGGACTAACATTCTAACTGTTGTGCACTTTAAATCCTCAAAATACACAAGTACTCCAAACGTCTCTGCACCAAAATAATCCTTTTAATGCATCAAATGATATTAGCTTAATCAACTAGAGATCGATCTTGATTTTTCAAACAGGACTTCACACAAGGCTTTCCTAGGTACGCACATAAACAAAGTCCTGGCCCTCACCGCTTCAATTATTGCCCTTGGGCCTTTTCGGTATATCTCGAGGGATGGTTGGCCAAGCCCACTTGTTACTCCAGCCGCCATATCATACTCAATGAACAAAACAACTCTTTAATGGAATGATCTTGTTTGTCTATCTAAAAAACAAAATACTCATGATGTCTATAATAAAAACTACTCATTTAGATTTACAAAAAGATTAAAAATGAAAAACACTCTGGTGATTTGAGAGAGTAAAGTATATTTGCGGTATCTCAAGTCATGGGCGGAATCAAGAATAAATTCTGGGTTAATCCTTTTTTTTTTTCAGTAGGCAAAACAATATACTCCATTCGTCACCTTTTAAGTGTCCTGTTTCGTAATTCCAACTTATTAAAAAGATATCATCATTATACCTTTCACATCAACTTTTTTCTCCACTTTCTCTTCTTATCTATCATCATTACACTTTTACTCACTAACTTTTCAAAATGGAATATACTTTTAGGGACAAAATAGATAAGGCACAAATTTTTACCCACTAAGTTTACAAAATAGACACTTATTAAGGGACAATCCAAAATGAAATACCGGACTCCAAAAAAGGGACGGAGGGAATATATAATATGCCTACGGGCAATTTCTAAGAAATAAGATTTGTATATTGCTAGCACCATTATACTCTTGATCTTGCATTTTGTGTATGTCCATAATATTGTAATGGATGAGAATATCAGATATTTATTTCTTAAAATTTAGGGCAAAGTACGGATTATCTTCTTGTGGTTTCACTATTTTGCAGATCACCTCCCTGTGTTTAACTAATGATTACTTCACCTCTATGTGATTTTGGATTAAAGTGCAACCGATACTTTTTCCGTCTCAATTAACGGAAAGTACATTACACGTGCATTGTTTGAGAGCGGGAAACAAAAAACTTGTTACTGACGTCAAAATCAACTGCAAAAGGACTATATTACCCTTTTCTTTATCTTCTTCCTTTAAACCTGTTATAATTCTGCATATCAATTTAACCTAACCCATAACGTTCTCACCCCCAGCCAACAACGTGCTGCAGCTCACGGCTCACCAGTGCTCTATCAATTCCGACAACCCATCTTTCTACTTTTCGATAACCAGCAGCTCTCTCTCTCTCTCTCTCTCTCTCTCACACACACACACACACACACACACACACAAGCAAACCTCCCAGAGATCTCATCGCTGGATAAGACGGGGGAGACTAAGGTCCTACGACGACAAAAGTATTGGACGCTGGCGATGATGGCAAAGGTACTGGGTCCACCAACAATGATGCGCTCTCTCTCTCTCTCTCTCTCTCTCTCTCTCTCATTATATGACGAATTGGATTGAGTTCTTAGATGGGTTTCTGGAGATTTATGGGGTTTTAACTCGAAGTTAATGTTGATTGAATCCATTGAATGAGAAATTGGATTCATTTTTTAGATGGGTTTTTGCTACAAGTATTGTCATTTGTGGGGAGGAATTGAGTGAACTGAAATATGGAGAGAGAGAGAGAGAGAGATAGATGGGTGGACGGTGGTGGTGGCGCCAGAGTCGGTGGTCTGGGGAT
>BPLS01026550.1:0-27468 GCA_019656275.1 Rhododendron kiyosumense
AGATTTCCAACGTACAAGTACTACCTTAAACAAGCCTTCCGACGTCCGGAAGCCACGGAAGGAACTAAGGAAGGTACTATAATATTAATGAGAGGAATGCTGTCTCCTACCTCCATTTGCATGGAGTGTGTGTATATATATACATACATGCAGGGACGGACCTAAAGAGGGTCACGCGGGGGCACGTGCCCTCACTTGAACGCATGCCTTCACTTAAAATTAAAATATTTTTGTGTAAATTAGCATAATTATAAAAGTGTGCTAATATATAACGGGGCTGTTCCGGCAACACTTAAAATAATACCCCAAAATTTTTGATCAAATTTTAATGATCCGAACTGTTCAATGTGTTTAAAACATATTTTAAAGGTATAAGCGAGAATTTAACTCGAAATATGACCGATAAATGCTCGATCCAAACAGTTTTCATAAAATAATATATAGACATTTATGAAAAATTATTTGGATCAAACACTTTTCGGTCATATTTTGAGCTAATTTTTTGTGGGTACTCTTAAAAACATTTTTTAAATACATTGAACGGTTCAAATCAAAAAAATTTGATCGGAAACTATGAGATTGAAATTTGTGTCATTTTTTTAGATGTCCCCGGAACTGCCTTGAATATATAAACTTACACTCTTTGCAAATATCTTGAAAATACACATATAGAATTAGTTTTATGCCTTCATTTCATCATATGATACATTTATACTTAATGCTTTACGAGTTGTTTGTCTATTTGGACCTATTTTTTCTTAATTCTCTTTATTTTTAACAGTTTGAGAGAAGTATTTTAAAATAAAGTCATTCACAAAACTAGTTTAATCATTCTAAAACTTGTCGATAATCATTTAAAACATATTTTAAAATTTTGTCTGAGATTTTTTGTGCTCATTTTTATCTAATTTAACTTAAAGTATGTATTTTAGTAATGTATGCCTTAATTATGTACGATTTTATTGTGGTTGACTAAAAAAAGTGAACTTTCTCTATTATGATTAATAAGTGCTCTCACTAGACTATATTTCTAAATCTGCCCCTTCATATATGGAGAACTTGACATCATCAGTGGGCCATGCATAGTGTCATGCATACGCAACACAGTCACTCTTTTTGGAAAGTTTCGAGGAAGTTGCCAGCGTTATCTGTAGAGTGTAGTCAGTGCTGCATATCAAACAAGAAAAAGTGGAGACATGCAGAGTCAGCAGGGCTTGTGACAGTGATGGAATATCAATGCAAAAGAACGGTCAGCTTTTCAGATTCATTCCCCATTTATGTAAGAGCATTCGCACCCGGCTTAGTAAATTTTGGACCAAATTAATCCTTAAAATTCATTTTTATAATTTTAGCTACTCATTTTTAAAACGTCTACTGTATCAGACTCTCTATATTAAAACTATCTCATTTAAAATATTGTTTTTTTATTCCAAAAAAAGGACGGCCAAAAAAAAAAAAGACACAGCAAAGAAAAAATAAAAAAAAGCAAACCAAAAGCCCCGCTCCCTCTCTAACTTTACTCTTGGACAGCAAATCAAAAGGGGAATAAAAATAATAAAATAATAAGAAGTATGTGAACAGGTGCTCGGTATCCTAAACGAGCCACTGTAGCATTTGTAGAAAATTGTTGAAAATGATGAGGCACAAACGAGGCTGATGCAACAGTAATTTTGAGGTTTCGCTGTCTACTTTAGCTTACAAGGATGTTTGTTGAGTGAGATATGGATGCCCTAAGGGCCTGTTAGAATGTGAATAAAAATTTATTTATTTTTTGCCAATAATAAGGCATGTTTTATAAAGGAAAATAATTTTGTCACTTTCTTTTTTTGTTAACGACACTCTCTTACAAGTGTATTTTTGGTGTAAAAATACACTTGTAGGGAAATTGTGTTAACAAAAAAGAGAGTAGTAAAATCAGCAGCTTTTATAAAAGGATAAATAAACTTATTTTTTAAGAAAGTAATTTTAAACTAAAAAATTATGTGTTTACGTACTTAATTTTTCCATCAATATGAATCTTGTTTGATAGATCTCATTGAAATCTTTAATACGGTGCAAAAAAAAACTGAAAAAATATTTTTTATTTACATTATTTTTGAGTTTGAAAATGTGAAATAAGTTGCTTAATTGGATTTGTGGAACAACCCTTCTTATTTTTCCTTAAGAAGTTTCAAAATTAAAGTACTTATATTTTAAGAAGGTTTCAAGAACGAGCTGAAGTGGGCTTCCCTTGGCGGTGTCGGAGGAGGAAGAGGGTGAGGTTGATGAGTGCTGGGACAGCCAGGCGCAGGTCCAGGTTATGCATTCTGATTTCTTCTAACTGATCAGGATTTAAAGCTTCTTTTTTTTTTATAGGCATTAAAAATCGATTAATTCGGTTCGGTCTAGATTGAAACCGACCAAATCCACCCCTATCCCAATCGAAAATTGAACCGATCGATCAATTTTTTCAGGTAGATATATTTTATGAAATTTGTAGGGGCGAAACTGCTCAATTCCATAGTTTTGAATTCAGAAAACATGTTTACTGATATTCATTAGAGCTGATTTTTAAAAGAATCTCATAAATAATTCTTTTAAAATTTATAATTAATTTTTTGGAGTTCGAAATGGACTCCACAGGAAGTGTAGTGGCCACCCTTGCGGTGATCCTTGATTTTTGCAAAGTCCCTTAGGGCCTGTTTGATAACATTGATAAATGAAAGAGATTCGTAAGGAGATAAGATTAGGATTGAGATTAGTAACGAGTAGAGATTGGTAATGGGTATGTTTGTTTGAAATGAGATTATTAATTTCATGTTTGTTTCACACAAAATAATGTACACCAGTTTTTATTGGATCAGCTGTGGGTCTCTTCTTCTTTTAGTATTGCCTTTCTTGTCCAAAATTTGAGCTTATATAGGATAAGCTATTCAGTTCAAAAAGACAAAAAGGAAAAATGATCATACGCGATTTGCATTGAATATGGACAAGTAGTACTTTAAACCCCAAAAATTTTAGTAGTAAATTGTTTAAGACTTCCTAGTTCCCTAAAATAGGACAACCCATCCATAGCCTAAAATAGGACTTCCCATGAATCCCATCCATGGCCGTAGAGCGGTAGAGGTCCATTGCGAAATATAAAATGAAACTTATTGGATGGATATGCATTTCTTTGAGTAATTAATTATTTCATGTCCCAATTGGGGCATTCGGTTGCGGTGTTTCAAACTCTTCTCTACTATACATTTACATGACCTCCACACACTTTGTGGTGTATATACTTTGTTTTGGAAATCATACAACTTTGTGAGGGGCACCACATAGTGGGGTCCTGGGGGCGTTGAATATTTTTCCATAGTTCCTATACCATATGACAACTTGGTGTACACCCCCTTCTATGGGACCCACAGAGGGATTTCATTTAAATGATTGAAATTGTTTTAATTTTTTTAAAACGTTCTTTTTAGTTCAACAAATCCAACGTAGAATCGACCGAGCATATATTTATCAATATTCGACAAAGTTGATTTTTTACAAAGAAGCTTAAAAATGTGTTTTGAAATGTTAACGACTCTGATTATTTTGTGTGACATTCCTAAGCTGATCCCATAAAAACCGGTGTACATTATTTTGTGTGACATTCCTAAACTGATCCAATAAAAACCGGTGTATATTTAGGAAATGGTATACTACACCCATAGTTTTATTGCAACTTTAGTACTCCTATTTCCGTGTGCGCTTGATGTCTAGGATTCTAGATATCCATACACTGCCCCGGGTTTCCAGGAAGCTGCCAATTAAATTGGAGTAATTAATTAAATACTCTAAGGCTCCGTTTCAGAAACCTTCTTAAAAAATAAGTACTTATTTTGTCACTTTTCAAAGAAAAATAAGAAGGTTTGTTCCACAAAATCCAAATAAACAGATTATTTCACATTTTTAAACTCAAAAATAACGTAAATGAGAAATAATTTTTCAATTTTTTTTGCACTGTATTAAAGATCTCAATGAGATCTATCAAACAAGATCTATATTGATAGAGAAATTATTTGCGTAAGTACATGATTTTTGAACTTGAAATTATCTTCTCAAAAAATAAGTAATTGTTCAATTTTTTGTGGAACAACCTTTTTTATTAGACAAAAAATAAGAATTTAAACCCGTTCTGAAACAGGGCCTAAAGCAGTAAAGCAACGTGCATGGTGCGTTGAGTCGGTTGCTTGACGGCAATGACGGTTCCTTCCAGGGGACCGCTGAAGAATCATGAAAATTTCCAATTCAATGATGGATGCACGTGAGGACATATAGAAGCCAAGGCCCCGCCGTTCTTTCAAATAGTATTATTTTTTTTAAAAAAATTGAATGTAATAGTAGCTCACATGACAACTAAGAAGTATTTTTGAGATTCATATTAAAAAATATAAAGAATTAAAATTGACACGAATATAAAAAATGGACATCTAATTTGAGACAGAAGGAATACTTCAAACAATGTTGACAATTTAAAATACTGGTTGTTATAAGACGCAAAGGATAGGATTAATACCTTTCTTATTATATTCCTCATATATATATATACACATGTTTATGTATGTATTTCCCCATATCACTTGCTTTTCTCTTGTTTTAGATTTAGAAAGCCCAAAAAAAAAAAAAACACCAGCTATTTTATGTTTACGATATTTTTATAAGTAAATTCAAATAAAGTGTCCACATTTCCAATCACTTATTTACGGAGTGCAGTAAATAGGCATGCATCTCGGCCGTCCAAAAGTGTTTTGGACGATTCAGATTAAAGTTAATCTTTTTTCTTATCGGTCAAAGATTAAAAATATATCTCAACCGTTGATTGCCGAAACAGACGGCTGAGATCGCTCAGTTCTGTAAAGATCCGCTTTGCAGCAGCACCGTAAATAAGTCTCTCTTCGGTTGGTCTGCAAAAACCAACAATATCTGAGTCTTGCAGCATGCTCTATTATTTTCAATGTTTCTCATCTTTTAATATCAATTTTATCTCTTTATAATTTTTGTTCGAAAATATCTTCGAGGCCTCAAATTGGAGTTTCGTTTTGGGCCCCAAAAGTATTGAGCCGCCAATAAATCAACAGAGTAATATCAAACATCATCCAAGTTTCTAACACAGGACCAACTACAAGAAATGCAGCAAAAGAAAATAGCCTCTTGAAAAGAGATGTAACAACGATAGTCACTCCCATGTACCAGAGGCACTTCCAACTTTGCCTTACTAAAGAAAGTTTTTACCTACAAGAAATGCAGCAAAAGAAAATTGCATTTCATGTCTTGCAAAATACTCCTACTCAATTATTTGTGGTTCGAGGTTGCAACTTTTCCTTCCTTTTTAGTGGGGTCACCTGTAAGTTTTTTTAATGTTTATAAAGGTGAGTGATTTTCACACTCCCTTTTTTATTGTATGATTCCTCTTTTGTTTTTTAGTGGTTGTGCCACTTTCTTACCATGTAAAATGCTTGAATTCAAGTCTAATCATTGCAAATTCCAACATCCCGTGCCCTATTTCCTCCTATCGATTGACAAAAAAAAAAAAAAAAAAGAGTGAAAATATTGACAAGAGATTGTGAAAATCATTTCTTAAAAAAATACGACGGTTGAGATTTCCCAGCGATACGCTATTTTCCATCCCATTATTTTTTAGAGGGCGGGCCAGACAAGAGTAAATTTTTATTTGTTGTGGTGGACCCGTATGTAAGCAGAAATGTGGTCCCTTTATTCCCCAAAAATTGTCATTTTGCAGACCACTATCATCAGAGAGGCTCTTTTGGCACCCCCCTGACAACCCCCTCCTCCCGGACCCATCACCTTTCCTCCCTTTTCCCGCCTTGCCTCTGCCCCCCTCCCCCCGTTTTAGGTTTTTTTTCCACTTTCACTATTTTTTTTACTAAGACTTTAATTACTGTTTTAGAATTTTTACTTTAATTATTGTTCAAAATTTCAATATGTTTGAACCAATGAAAAGATTTTAGTTTTTTAATTATTTTATTCTAAATGGTTATAATTGAATTTTAACTCTAGGGCTTTCCTTGATTAGCCCTAAGAGATATTTGATTATACAAATTTCTTATGGCTAATCAACGAAAGTCCTAAGGTCAAAATTTAATTATGACCATTTAGAATAAAATGATTAGAAAACTAAAATTTTTCCACTGGTTCAAACGGATTAAAATTTGGAATACTTAATTTTTTAACCTCTTTAGACAGTTTATATATTAAAAAATATAGTTAAAAAATTAAGTGTCCCAAATTTCAATCCGTTTAAACTGGTGAAAAGATTTTAGTTTTCTAATAATTTTATTTTAAATGGTCATAATTAAATTTTGACTTTAGGATTTTCGTTGATTAGCTCTAAAAAAGTTGTATAATCAAATATCTCTTAGGGCTAATCAACGAGAGACCTAGAGTCAAAATTTAATTATGATCATTTAAAAAAAATGATCACAAAACTAAAATCTTTCCACTTGTTCAAACGGATTAAAATTTTGAACACTTAATTTTTTAACCTATTTATACCGTTTATATATTAAAAAATATGGTTAAAAAATTAAATGTTCCAAATTTCAATCCATTTGAGCCGGTGGAAAGATTTTAGTTTTCTGATCATTTTATTCTAAATGGTCATAATTAAATTTTGATGTTAGGACTTTCGTTGATTAGCCATAAGAAAGTTGTATAATCAAATATCTTTTAGGGCTAATCAACGAGAGACCTAGAGTCAAAATTTAACTATGACCATTTAAGATAAAATGATCAGAAAACTAAACTCTTTCCACCGGTTCAAACGGATTAAAATTTGGAACACTTAATTTTTTAACCTCTTCATACCGTTTATATATTAAAAAATATGGTTAAAAAAATTAAGCGTTCTAAATTTCAATCCGTTTGAACCAGTGGAAAGATTTTAGTTTTCTGATCATTTTATCCTAAATGACCATAATTAAATTTTGATTCTAGGGTTCTCGTTGATTAGCCCTAAAAGATATTTGATTCTATGACTTTATTAGTGGTAAAAATTCATTATGACCATTGAAGATAAAATGATAAAAAAATTCTACCGATTCAACCAGAATGAAAATTGGAACACTAAAATAATATTAAATAAATAAAAGAGAAAAAAACTACAGAGTATAAACATTATTATGTAAATAAAAAAAAAAGAAAATGGGTTTGATATTTCTGGGATGTGTGGGGGTATTTTCGGAAGAGGGAAGGTGGAGTCGGGGGTGTGTGTATGGCGGTGCGAGAAGAGATTTACCTATCATTATGGAATGGAGGTAGTAGGGAAATAGGAGAACTAAATTACAACCACCTACCCCATCTTTGGGGTTGGGGCCTAAATGCAAAGATTGTTTCATTAAGGAATTAAAACAGTTATTCCTCCCTTCTCAAATTACTTGTCTCTCTTTGAAAATCATTCACATTATGAACAAAAAATAAATAAATTATCCAACAATTTTCTAGGTTTTTTATTTTTGTATATTAATGCTAAAACTGCTTTATCTTTTGTTAAAGTTTCAACATTATTACCATATTGATCTCAGTTTTGCTGATCAAAAATATTTTTTCAGTTCGTATCTTGCTTTTTTTAAAATGTTTTCCTAGAAAATTGTTTGATAATTTTTTTTGTTCATAATGTGAATGATTTTAGGCATTTTTGCAGTCATTTTGGAGGGAAAACTCCTGTCACTCACTTCTCCATTCAATTTAACAGGATTTTTAACAGCTACACTTCACTTGTAAGTTCAAGAGGTGCAAGTGCCTAAATTTGAAATACAAAAGGTGTCTCTGCAAAAACATGTAAGTACAGGGGGTATAAGTACAAATTTCCAAAAATGAACTCTCGAATTGTGAGTGTTTCTTCTCCTTTATACACCTCGTACATGAACAAAAATATTGCAAGTTGAAGCTTAAAGTAGAAGCTTAAAGTAATTTTACTTTTTGACTAGATAAATTAACAATTTAATGATCGGAGTCATTTTTCTGTCTACAAAATCAATTCATTCGAATATTTGTATCCTTGTTTTTTTTTTTAAAGCCGTTCAAATAAATAGATTTTTTTTTAACTGTCACAATCTAGTCAAGCAACTATCCTGAGTTTATGAGATTAGTTATTAAATGTTTCGAGGCAGCAAAGCAATTCCTTCACTAGATTATTGATGTTTGATTGATTTAATTTTTTACAGAACCATATTACGCAATGAAATCTTTCTAGTGAATATTTCGAAGGGCAAATTATAGTTACCCCCCTCTAACTATGCCTCGGATACACTTACCCCCCTCTAACTTTTTTTTCTGACACTTAACCCCCTCAAACTAACGAAAATTCACACGGTCAAAATTTCAAACGGTCATAACTTCTTCGTCCAAAGTCAAAAATATGCAAATTATATATCGATTTCGAGATCTTGAAGTCAGCTTTCTAATGGCACCAAAATCACATTACGATTCAAAATACAAAGAAAGTTATGATCAAAACGGTCTTTCTGTCTACCAGCTCTTACTCTTTTGAACATAACTTTCTGTGTGCTTTGAATCATGATGTGATTTTGGTGTCATTAGAAAGCTGATTTCAAGATCTCGAAATCAATATATAATTTGCATATTTTCGACTTTGGACGAAGAAGTTATGACCGTTTGAAGTTTTGACCGTGTGAATTTTCGTTAGTTTGAGGGGGTTAAGTGTCAGAAAAAAAAGTTAGAGGGGGGTAAGTGTATCCGAGGCATAGTTAGAGGGGGGTAACTATAATTTGCCCTATTTCGAATTAATTTTCCGGACTCGGGACAATATCGCTTTGGCCCAGGGCAGTAGGCTGCTGTCACTCACATCAAAGGGGACAGAGGGTGTAGCCCAAACACGCAATGTAATCATTTTCTTCTTTAGGAAAAGTAGATCGTGGCAACTGAAAGTCCAAAAAGTTGGAATGAGAACAATATGTCATATCAGGACCACGCCCAAATAAAATAGAGTTTTTCATGCTATCAAATTTGCTTGTCTATTTTGAGAAATATTACATGTATGAGCACCCATCGAATTGTTGAGATTAATCTTTTGTTTGATTTGTGTTTTGAAAAATTATAGGGGTAATAAGTGGAAAGAGATGAATAAAAAAATGTTAGAAGTATGGAGAATCTAGAAAGTATTTTTTGACAAATTCTTTTTAAAAAAAGGAAGAAAAACAAGGCATAAGGTTCTTTGCAACCATTTCAGAACATAAATGTAAATACTAGCTAGTAGAACAAGCAGAAGGTAGCATACATCAATAACATTAAGGGAAAATGACGGTCAACGACGTGTTTTAATAATTAATATATATCAAGGATATTTTCAGTATTAACAAATATTCTCAATATGCTCTTCACGGGTATTAATTATTAAAACACGTCCTGGACCGTCATTTTCCCTAACATCAAACTAATTTGGACTAATTGAATTGTTGAGATTAAGGTTCTCTGCAACTATTTCAGAACACAAATGTAAATATTAGCCAGTAGAACAAGCTGAAAGTAGCATACATCAATAACATCAAACTAATTTGAACTATTATGTCCTGGCGTTTTTTTTGTTGTTGAAATTTTTAGGGTTGCGGTCCAAATATATTCATAATTGGTCTCAAATAGAGAAATCCAAAGAAAAAAGAAAAGAAAAGAAGAGAAGATACGGACTAAATAGGTGAATACACAAATAAACAAAAAGAATTGGATTGTCTCCAGTACTATATAAATGGACTGGACGGTCAAGCTTCGGCCTGTTTAAGGCATTTTTTTCAGGTCCACGTCTACGATTCCAATTATTCATTTTTTAAAACACATTGAGAACATATATAGTATTCTAAAAATCAAGTTGATAAGATATCGTTGAAATGATTTTGAAAATGAGTTTATTGAGATAAAATGGATTTTTTGGGTTTCGATCCAAGTGTTTCCATCTTCTTCTTTTTTCTCAATAAAATTGTATTTAAAAACAATATCAAACGTATCCGATTAATTTGATTTTTGGTTAGGTATATTTTCTCAACGAGTTCCAAAAAGAGAACTATTTGGATCATTCTTTTGAGCCAAAAAATGGCCCCATCTTTGGGTTGGGGCCTAAATGCAAAGATTATTTCCTTAAGGAATTAAAACAGTTATTCCTTCTCAAATTACTTGCCTCTCTTTGAAAATCGTTCACATTATGAAAAAAAAAATAAAAAATTTATCAAACAATTTTCTAGGTTTTTTTATTTTTGTATATTAATGCTAAAGCTGCTTTATCTTTTAGTTAAAGTTTCAACAATATTACCATTTTTTTTTCAATCACATTATTACCATATTGATCTCAGTTTTGCTGATAAAAATATTTTTTTTCAGTTCGTATCTTTGTTTTTTTTTAAATGTTTTCCAGCCCCTACAGGCTACAACGAATATCGAAAAGAAAAAAGTTTAATAGAGACTTTGTTTTTTCCACACACAGTACACTTCACCCAAAAATACATTGCTGGAAGACTATGTTTACATAGTTGTAACCAAAAATAGGGCAACAAAAATGGAATTATCCCCTGATTTAAGATTTACGTGACCAAAAATAGGTTTTAACCACTTTTAAAAAGGTAATGGTTACCGTCCGACTTTACTGTCACCACTTTATTTTATTTTTTTGCCAATATTGTATAATAAGCGAAGGTTGGTGGAGTATAAATTATTGAACCGAACAGAAAGTGTGTTTAAAACACACAATTAAAATAATAAAATATAGTAGAGTTGATGAATAGTACCTCGCAATAGACATGAGTAACTATAGCAAAGTTAAACAATTTGTAGAATAGCGCGTCAACAGCCATGGTTGATGCGGCCCAGATTTTTGGGTTTTGCTCATTATTTTAGTGTCTAAAGGAATATGGCGAGACAAGTGTGGATGCTCTAACCTGTAAGCCATGGCCGTGTAGGATTTTTTTTTTCCCAAAGTCAAAACTAGAGGTACCATTTGTCAAATTTTCTTAATAAAATTTTGTTGCCAATCAAAAAAAAAAGTCAAAACTAGAGGTGGCAAACGGACAAGTCTGGACAGATTGAAACGGGTTGTGGGTCAAATATGGGCGGATTGAATATGGGTTAAAAAATAAACGGGTTAAAATAGATCGGGTCGAATATAGGTCAAGCCAAACCCAAACCTAGGGATGGCAAGTTGAACCGAACCAATGGATACCCGAACAGTAACTGAAGTATTTTCCCGAACCATAACCGAAATTTTCTCTGCGGGTACGGATATGATTGAGGCCTTGGATAACCGAACCGATGGTTTGTTTGATACCCAAACCAAACCATATCCAAACCGAACCAAACCGAAACATGTAATTACAAAAATACCCACACACACACACATCTGTGTGTACTAGGGCCTTCATTTTTAGGGTTCTCTCCAGATTGAAAGAGAGGAGCCTCCACTGTGACTGAAGAAGCGACTCTCTCTCTCCCCCCTTCCTTTCTTGTCAGAAAGTCTACACACATACAATCTGTGCACAGATTGTGCATGGATTTCCTTGTGGAGCCCACAAAGGGTCTCACACAAATCATTCGAGCCGTTCATTAAATGTAAAACATTTTTTCAAAGGTCTTCGTAAAAAATAATCTCAATCCAATACCTATAGGTGCTCGATCCAACCACATAACTTTTCATTATTCGAAAATCTGAATGAAAAGTTAGATGGTTGGATGAAGTATCTATAGGTATCGGATTGAGCTTATTTTTTATGGAGACCCTTGAAAAAATGTTTTACATTTAATGAACGGCTCGGATGATTTGTGTGGGACCCATGGTGGGCCCCACAACAAAATCTGTGCACAGATGTATAATGTGTAGCAGCTTTCCTTTCTTGTACACGGAACAACTTCATCACCACCAATTCTTTGCCTGAATTGCCTCCCATTTTTTCCCTCACCCACCTGAAATTCAATTCTTCGAAGGACACGTTTGTGAGTCAACTCAGCATGGCCATAAGGGACATTTCTGAGTACTCAGAGTGCCGTAATGCGTCGAAGAAGATGTACAACAATTTGGTGAGTGAAGCTTCTGAGCCCTTTGTTTGAGGAATTGAAGGACAGCGAAAATTGCTTCTGCAATTTGATTCAGCTAGAGAGCTTTGAAAATAAATTCCGCAAGAAGATGTACAACAGGTTTTGAGTCTTTGTTTTGTTTTTTAATTTGCTTTTTACCTAAATTCAACAAGAAGATGTACAGCTATAGAGCTTTGTTAGTTGTTATGCTTTGGATTGGTATTGTTGGTTGAAGTTGTCTGTTCACTGTTTGGTTGTGGATTTGAAGCACTGGACTCTCTCTTTCTCTCCGTCTCTGGGTTCGGTTACCCAATCAGTTTGGGAATTGGGATTATCCATGCCCCGAATGGTTCAGTTATGGTTTCTTCTTGCTCTTTCTGTTTGGGTATCGGGGTCGATATGGATAGATGTTCGGGTAAGAAATTTCCCATATCCGCCCTGAACACCCCAATTGCCATCCCTACCCAAACCCGACCCGACCCGACCTGTTTCTCTCCTCCTCCTCTTCTTCTGTTTTTTTTTTCCCTCCCCCACTCTTCTCCCCTCCCCCTCCCCCTCTTTCCCTTTCCGTTTTGTTTTTTGTTTTTAAGGAGCTGGTATCTAGTTGTTAGATTCTTTTTTTTTTTTTGGGTAGATCTAACAGTTAGACTCTGTTTTTTTTCATTTCAAAAATATTTTACGAAGGTATGGACAGCGTTGTTTTGTTTAGCCTGTTCTCCTTTTCAGGATAAATGGAGTATATGATTTTACCTTCGTCCGAGAAAGATTTTCATAATTTGAGCCATCGTTAGATGACAAATTAATTAATCTACTAATATTATGTGAAAGAAATTACGGTAAATATGCTAGGACAGACCTTTTTAAAGATATGTCCTCCTAATTTAGTCCCAAATTTTAGAATGATATGAAGAGATTTTCTATCGTAGTCCACAATTCGAGGAAAATTGTTCAAGTTCATAAGATTTAGCAACCTAGTTGAATTCCTTTTATGCTTGTCCAAATCAAATATAAGCTTCTAAACAAACCCAAAATTAATGCAGTTAATTTCATAAATATATACTTAATCAATACATTTTGATGATGGGCAGGGATACCAACAACAATAATAGATTTTTTTTTTTCTTTTCTCTCTTTCTTAAGATTCTTTTCTGAATCGGATTGCTCATTATGTATATATGTGTGTAGAAAATAAAAGAGAGATGGGAGAACTCAATCCTTTTCTTCTCCGTAAAACAAAGTGGGGTAAGAAAAATGGAAAGAGAGAGAGAGAGAAATAGAGAGAGTGAGAGAGAGATTGCTGGAGGGCGCATTGGTGATCAAGAGAGGGGTTGGATTCCTGTGATCAGAAAACACAGGATGCAGGCAAGGAAGAGTGCAGGAAGCAATGAGACTTTTACTCTGTTTGTGGATAATATTCCGGACAACAAGGATCTCAGTTGGCTACAGAGGACATTCATTAAATTTGGGGTGATTAAGGACGCTTTTATTCCGCGTAAACGGAGTAAGCGTACGGGTAACAAGTTTGGGTTTGTTAGATTTGAGTGTCGTGTGGCGGCAGAGATGGCAGTATCAAGAATGAACGGGGTATGGGTGGAAAATATGAGACTTTTTGTTAAAGAAGCGTGCTTTGGGCCTAATGAAGAGCATCTCAGGGTGAAACTACCTAGTTTTCTTTCGGGTTCAGAAAGAGAGGTGGTACCAAAGCAGGGAACAAATCTGGGCCAGAGGCCTGGCAAACGGGAGTTGGTGGAGAAGGAACGGGGCGATTCTCGTGGAAGGTCGTATGTTCAGGTGTTGAGAGGAGAATCATCGAAAACAGGGACTGATTTTAAGACTACTCTTCGCATTAATCCCAGCGGAAATGGTTGGCTTTACAGAAGTGCTGTGGCTGTGATGCATAGAGTGGTGTCCATGTCGACCTTGAATGTGAGTTTTAGCATGGAGACAAACAGGGTGGCCCAATTCCGGTCTCTGGGAGGGAGGTCCGTGCTAATCACTTTCCAAAGTTCAGAGGTTCGTGACTCTCTTGTTGTCGGACAGTGGATGAAGTTGTGGTTTGACAAGGTGAATCCTTGGAGGGGTGAACCTGCGAGCCTTGAGAGATTCGTTTGGTTAAGTTGTAAAGGAATACCCTTAAATGTATGGAATGCCCATACGTTTAAACTTATTGCTGAGGTGTGGGGATGCTTTGTTAAGGTCCATGAGCAAACCCTCAGAGATTTATCCTTTGATGAAGGAAGAATCTTGATAGCAACGGAGGAGAATTGTTTAATTGATAAATGGATTCAAATCGAGGTTGCGGGTGTATTCTACGCTGTCAAGGTCTCTGAGATATCCTCCTTTAGCAATCCTGATTTGGTGGAAGCTTGGGATCCACTGGCAAGGGTAAACAAAGGGGTGATTAAATTTCCAGTGGAACCTGCCATGGTTTCTGAAAACAGGATGGAACAGGAAGAAGATGATGACGTGGATAGGGACCCAGGAGGGAAGCCCAATCGAAAGAAGGTGGTAGGAGTGGGATGGGACTCTATGACAGGAAAAGATGGTGCAGGGGGCTCGAAGGATGAAAATGCAGCTATGCATTTAATGCTTGTCTCTACCAGCTCTATGGATGAGTCAGAGAAGTTTGAATCCAGAGTTGAAGATTCGGTGGAACTCGGGGAAGGGTCTGGGAATATCTTGGACCATTCGGCCCAAAGTAAGCCTTTGGATCAAGAGAAGTTAATAGCCCAGGAAGGAGGGGGGGATGGGCCGGTTGGGCCTAGTTCTACTAAGAGGGATTTAGGCCCATTCCCGTGTGAACCGGTTTCTCCGAGTCAGGTTAATGAGGTGGGGGGAGTTTTGGAAGGGCAGACTTTTTCTCAGATGGAGGCGGATTCCGTACCTGGGAGTTTTGAGAGAACAGACCCAGAAATTCCAGCGGATCTTGTGAGGTGCTCTCAAATTCCAAGCATTAATTTGGTGGTGGACCTTAAAGATGCTGGATGTAGAAGAAGAAGAAGAAGACAACTTTCCAACTTGGAATCCATTAGTGAGGCTGTTGATCGACACCCTGATCTGGTGGCAAACAATTCTTCTCCTGAGCTGGCGGAGATGCTCCAGAACAATTCCGATGTCGCTAGAGAGGTACTTGCAACCATGGCCGTAGGAGGTGAGTTGGGAATTTCTTTTCGCCCTAATGATGATTTGATTCTTCGTAAAATGATCGAATTGGAGTCTCAGGAGCTCTCTCATGAACGTGAGAGAGTAGCCGGAGGGTAGCTTTTATCCTTTTGGTTTTGTGGAGTCGGTGTTTGGGTCTACAGTTTTTATGCAGATTATTTCTTGGAATATTAGAGGCTTGGGGAGTTCGATCAAGAAACGTTTTTTGTACAAGCTGTTAAAAAAGAGGAAACCTGATTTTGTGTTGATTCAGGAAACTAAGTTGGAAACCATGGATTTTTTTCTCGTTCAAAAACTGTGGGGCAGTGGTGATTTTGATTTTGCCTTCTCTAGTGCTATCGGGGCTTCAGGGGGATTATTAACGATCTGGAAAAAATCTTTTTTCAAACCCAATAATATCTTATGCCATAGATCGTTTATTTTTCTGCAAGGTATGATTAATTCTGATTTTCCATGTACTGTGGTGAATATCTATGCTCCTAATGATGTGGTAAGTCGAAGGGGAGTTTGGGAGGAATTGATAGCTCTGAAATCTGCTTCTCTAGTTCCTTGGTGTATTGGGGGCGATTTTAACGAAATTAAGGCGATTAGTGAACGGGTAGGCTGCCTAAGGATGGACAGGGGAATGAGGGATTTTTTGGAGTTTAGTAATAATATGGAACTGCTTGACCTTCCGATGTTGGGTAGGAGATTTACCTGGACTAACTATCAAGATAATACGATTCATAGTCGATTGGACAGATTCTTGATCTCCCAACAATGGCTAGAGAAATTCAAGGTGGTCCAATGGGGGATTCATAGGCCAATCTCTGACCATTGCCCAATTGTGCTTACTAACGACGAAAGGGATTGGGGACCTAGACCTTTTAGATTCATGGATATATGGCTATCGAATCCGAGGTGTATGGCAATTGCTAAGGAGACGTGGGAGAACACTTTGGTGACTGGATGGGCTGGATTCCGAATATTACAGAAGATGAGGGCCATTAAAGATAAGCTTAAGGTGTGGAACAAAGAGGAGTTTGGGGATGTAAACACAGCATTGGTAGAAACGGAAGCTGAACTACATCAATTTGATTTGTTAGCTGAGGAAAGAACACTCTGTATCGAGGAAAAAGCATCTAGATGTAAAGCTAAATCAGAGTTTTGGAGACTCTCCCGTTTAACGGAATCTCTATGGCGACAGAAATCGAGGCTGAATTGGATGAAACTGGGAGATAGAAACACAAGATACTTCCAGGCTATAGCCAATAATAGGTTCAGAAGGAATCTGGTTGGTTCAATCAAGGCAAACGGGAGATTGTTAGAAGAGCCGGAGGACATTAAAGAAGCAGCTGTTGCTCACTTTTGCAACAACTTCAAAGAGGACATAGCCGATAGGCCATTACTAGGGGGAGTGCTTCTTAGGAAAGTGTCTCCTGAAACCTCAATCCATATTGGTAGAAAGTTTGAAGAATCGGAGATTTTAGCTGCTCAAAAGGAGTGTAGCAACCTTAAGGCTCCGGGCCCGGACGGTTTTAATTTCTCTTTTGTGAAACAAGGGTGGGGTTTTATGAAGGCTCTGATTATGCAGTTCTTCTCTGAATTTCACTCTAACGGCAAACTTACAAAAGGTATCAACTCGACTTTTGTTGCTTTGGTTCCTAAGGTGGATTGTCCTGTGTCATTTAAAGATTATAGACCCATCAGTATGATTGGGTGGGTGTACAAGGTGCTTTCCAAAGTGCTTGCCAATAGAATTAAAACTCTTTTGCCTTTGGTTATTGGAGAATCTCAAGCTGCGTTTATAGGGGGAAAACAAATATTGGATGGAGTTCTTATTGCAAATGAGGTTATTCATACCTGGAAAAATAGTTCCCATGGGGGGTTACTTCTCAAAATTGATTTCGAGAGGGCTTATGACTGTGTCAATTGGGGTTTTTTACTAGACATTCTTGCGAAAATGGGTTTTGGAGAACAATGGGTTGGCTGGATAAAGGAATGTATCTCCTCAGTGTCTATGTCTATTCTGATTAATGGGTCGGCCTCGAAGGAATTCCACGTCCAGAGAGGTATCAGACAAGGTGATCCGCTATCCCCCTTTTTGTTTAATATTGTGGTTGAGGGACTAAACATTTTATTGGAAAGAGCTAAGGATCGAAACATCATTAAAGGAGCAAGAATAGGGGTTAATGGGGTTGTGGTATCTCACCTTCAATTTGCGGATGATACGATCCTTTTCTGTAACAATGACTTGGAGGAGCTGATTAGCATCAAAAGAATTCTTAGATGTTTTCAACTCATGTCAGGACTGAAAATCAATTACTCCAAAAGCTCTTTATGTGGTGTTAAAGTTTCTCATCAGGATGTGCAATTCTTGGCGCAAGCTTTAGGGTGTAAAGTGGAACGGTTGCCGATTAAATATTTGGGTTTGCCTTTGGGTGCTAACCCCAACAGGATTAAAACATGGGAGCCTGTAGTGGAGAAGATGGAAAAAAGATTAAGTGTATGGCGTGGTAGATACAACTCTTCCGGGGGTAAACTCACCTTAATCAATTCGTCTCTTGCCAACCAACCCATTTATTTTATGTCTATTTTTAAACTGCCAGCGACTGTAGCAAAGATGATAGAGAAAATTCAAAGGAAATTCTTCTGGGGAGATACAATTGGGAAAAGAAAACTCCACTTAGTCAAGTGGGAGGTGATTTGCAAGAAGAAGGAGTTTGGTGGTTTAGGCGTGAAGAATTTGATGGTCCAAAACTTAGCCCTCTTGGCTAAATGGTGGTGGCGATTTCATAAGGACAGAGAGTCTCTTTGGGTGAGGGTCGTTAGAGGAAAATATAACTTGGAACGCGGCTGTTGGTTTCCTCGTATGCCAGTATCCGGAAGAGCTACTCAAATCTGGAAAGACATTTGCTCACTTGGGGATGTATCTTCATGTATTGGCACTATCATCCAAGAAGGATTTAGCTTACAAATCCACTCAGGTACAGAGATTTCATTTTGGAATCATGTTTGGCTAGGGGATACAACTCTTAGAGAGGATTATCCCCGGTTGTACTTAATATCTTCTCAAAAAGAAGCAGTGGTAAGTGCTATGAGAGGAAGAACTGAAGAGGGCAGATGGAATCTTAATTTTAGCAGAGACTTACGTGAATGGGAAATTGGTCAAGTGGAGGAATTACAACAAAGGCTGCAACTTGTATCTCTGGATTCAACCAAACCAGATTCTGTGAGTTGGAAATGGTCATCTGATCTGTGCTTCTCGGTAAAATCAGTGTATATCCAGTGGGAAAACGGAGGTTACTCAAGAAGGCCAGTGATGGAACATATATGGAAGAATCTCTGCCCCCCAAAGGTGGAAATCTTTGTTTGGATGGCTATTCAATCCAAGGTGGCTACTAGATCCGTGCTCTTGGAAAGAAATTTGATTCCTGAGGGACAATCTGTCCTCTGCCCGTTTTGCTCACTGCACTTGGAAACACCTAATCATCTGTTCATGCATTGCCATTTTTCTTGGGATGTTTGGTCGAGGATATTGAATTGGTGGCATATAAGTTGGGTATGCCCTGCATCTTTGGAGGATCAGTTCATTTGGTGGGGCGATAGTAGATTCAGAAGTTTGGAAAAACACTTGTGGGAAGCTACCTTCTACGCAACATTGTGGTCCTTGTGGTTGGTAAGAAATGCTTATGTTTTCAACAATGCTACAACAAGCTCTGGGGAAGTGGGCGATTTGATCAAAACTAGAGTTGCGATGTGGATAAAGGCGAAATTCAACATCAAGGTGTACTCGGTGGAAGAGTTTAGGATCTTTTTGGATGGAATCAGGTTGTTGAAGCTGTAAAATGGTCTATTTACCTCAGGTGTTTGTCTTCCAATTTTTTGTTGGAAGGTCCTGATTAGCTGTTCTTTTTTCTTCTGTTTGCTTGAGTAAGTGTGTTTTCTTACCTTACTCGAGCCTCCTCGATGTATCCTTTCGAGTTCTTATAAAAGTTTCGTTTGCCGAGCAAAAAAAAAAAAAAAAACAAAGTGGGGTAATCTTATGTTTACTAGAACCCAAAATACTTTTCCACTAGAGAGACAAATTGGGCTAGTCCTATATTTACAGAACTCAAAATACATTTCCATTAGAGTCCACAAGCGTTTGTACCCGTTTGATGCATGAAATTAAAAAAAAAAATTCACATTAGTGTTTTTCGGTCATGTATATCGAACGCCTACAACGCTAGTTAATAAAAAATAATTTAATTTTTTTTTCCATTCACGTTCGATGCACGCTAGCAGTGTTCCCATTCTATGTACTGACATGTGATGGAGAATGAGTTTAGGACACAATGGGATGGTACTCCATGCGTGTAGAATAATTTTTCCTCCATATTACATCTCTCTCCCTCTCCCATGTCTCTCTCTCTCTCTCCCTCCTATTTTTATAAAGAAAAGAAATTCAAAAATCTAGAAAATTAGAAAGGGGAATTCGGATGCTTTTGAAGGCAGAATACATTTACTTAGTATATAGATAGAATAGATAGATCGATAGATAAATAGATGTCCCTTGAATTCAAAATAATATGTATTTCCATTCAAATTCTAAAGTAAAAAGGTCCCACCTTTTAGATAAAAGAGATGTCTCTCTAATAAACACATTTTCACTTAAAAATAAAAGTCACACCTCTTGGTAAAAGCCATATCGCTCAAATAAAACTAATCTCTTTTAAATTTTAAAACCGTACAAAATTTCAACAAGACTCCTTGGCACAGCCCTCTGGTTAAGCATACGATATGGATCAATATTTTAAAGATTACACATGTTAAGTATGAAATAGGGATATGATGGAGGCAAACTGTGCTCGCATTCAAGCATGAACTACCCGAAAACAATGACTGAAAAAGACTGTTAAATGTTCGTGACTTTTCAAAATGTATGGGCTTTCTTGTGCATCAAATCAGGTTTTGTCGCACGCAGCACAATTAACTGTTATTATGATTCAGGAAGTGTTGGTTCCGGAGAGAAAGTGACCGTGGCTGTGAAGCAAGGAAACTTGGTAGCGACTGCTTACATCCTGAAATAACTACGAACACACGAATCAAGATAGCATACATCACTTTTATGTTCCAAACATTTGCTATTTTGCTTGTGTAGGCATAGTTATTTGGAAGATGGTCGATGAAGTTGGGGACGGTGCCTAAATTAGCAACTGTGCAGTTGGACAAGAGTTTCAAAAATCCATAACTAATCTGCCTATTTTACTATGTATCAATAGCTAGAAGCAACCGTGTAACAAATGGTAATTTTTAGTTTGTCTGTGATTATATAGGTATTTTTGTTGCATTCCTTTTATTTTCTTATTCTTTCTTTACCCCAATATTCAGTTCCTCTCGTTTCGGAAGATGTTTGATGTACTTTGAGGCAAGGATGGAGCCAAGGAGACAAGTGGCGGCGGCCACCATGACAAGAATTTTGGAAAATGAAATTATTATATGTAATAAAAAAAATTATAATACCCAACTTATATGAACACGCCACCGCGAGATTTTTTTCATTATTTTTGCTATATATTAGTCCCTAAACATCTATTTTTTTTTTTCAAAAAAGAAGACCCAAAAAAATATTTCAAAACTTAATTCAATGGTCCAAAGTGAAGTATTATAGTAAAAGATAAGGTCTAAATTAAGAGGAAAAAATACGTCACACTGGGAGTCTAGGATGATGGATGATTTTTTGGCAAGTTTTTTTTTTATTAGCAAATTTGTGCTCAGCATGGCTGACAAGGAAATAGAATCCCTAGCTAAAACTGATAAAACAAAATTCTTGATCACATACATTGAGAAGGACATAACAAGAAGTTTTGATGTCAATCCTAACATCGATGCTTTTAACAACATGAAAGAGCATCGGGATTAAAATCAAAATTAGTCTTCTATGTACTCTACGTGCATATGACAAACATTATATTACTACTCGTACAATTTTTTTTATTATATAATTTTAATTTTTCCTAGATTTAATGAATTTTTATATTGTAGTTCATCATTTTAATTACTTTTTACTAGATACACATTTCGACACCTCTAAGGTAAAATTCTAACTCTATGCAATAAGGACGACGATTTTTTCATGTTCCCGCATCTATTCAAATTGAACCGGACCGGATCAGACGTCACTTAATCAATTCGATTCAATTAGCCTAGCCCAACCAACTTCCCAACCATGTTGTAACCCAGGTCAAGGCCCAAACCAATCGTAACTCAAACCATAAGTCTTTTGGTCCAATGTGTAACCCAACCAACCATGTCCTTTCCTATACTCCCTCCGTCCCAATTTACTTGTCACAGTTCTATTCCAACCGGAAAAAAGAATTAGTTATATCTTTAAATTGGTAATAAATTTTATATCCAATATAGATCTTGTTTGATAGATCTCGATTTGTTCTATAATACAATGTTTTCAAAATCGCCTAAAATATTATAAATTACAAGATATAATCAATTGAAAAGCGGCACGAACTCCAAAAAATGACAAGTAAATTCGGACGGAGGGAGTACAAGATATACTTATTTACGGAGGTGCGGTTGTTTAGCGCACCAACCAATCGCAACATTTTAAAAGTGTTTTGAACGGTTCGAATTTTAATGAAAACTCTTCCTCGAAATTTTTTATTAACATCATGACCATCCAAAACACTTTTGGGCGGTCACGATTGAGTGCTAATTTATGGCATCTCCGAAAATAAAATTTTCTCGGATCGATACACCATTTTCTCTCACCTGACATGAACAGCAACGAATTTGAACTTTTCCCGTCCTCTTTGTCCCATTGATTGGAGATCAAATCCACCCTCCATCATCACTTTCTCCATTCAAAACCACTTCTCAAGTCCTATACTCCATCACCCCACCATCTTATTTTGTCAAAATTAAGTTCTCATAACTCTGTTTATGTCATAATCAAACTAATACTTCCGCTGTATATTATTAATCTAGTAATAATTGCAATTTTGAAGTAACGAAATTTGTTTTACGTTTCAAAGTATGCAGATTCACAATTTTGAGGCAAGGCTTCCAGTAGCTCAGATTGCAGAGAAAGAAGCTAGTCCTCCAACTTTCGATGCAGTATTCATCTGTCTCCTGCAATTCTTTGAAATTGAGCCAGAAGTTGTGGTCCTAGCTGATATTCCGGTTTCATCTCACAAAACAGTGGATTCAAATCCTGCTTGCTTATCGGAAGCGGCACAGAGGTTTGCTATGTGCTCTTATTTTGTTAAACTTAATTAGCTGAATAACCGGACGAATAGATGATCATGACATTACTGATTAACTCCATTCTTGTATTCCATTTGCAATATATATATCCAAATTTTAATACATACCTAATACTTGTAGACAGTTTAGACCGGTTATGAATAGGTATAAACCTTTCCTTGTCTCTTCCTTCTACTTCACCCCAGTTATGGAACAAGAAGTAGAAGCTCTCATAGTCCCTTAACAGTTGCATTTACGGCGACAGAGTTATGGCATTGCAAGCAGTATTTTCATTTTTCATGGTTGTGATTTGCCTGCAGCCTACATGTTTTCTTTCTTCACATGTGACATGCCATAATCTTGAAAGTACAGCTATCTACATATGCAACAAAGGTGCAGAACGACTTTCTTATTGGGAGGACTTGCTTAGCTGCAGATTGAACTGCCGCAATCAAAAGATTGAACTTGCAACATAGTGAGTTTTCTTCTACTAGCATTTGTGTGTTCTCATAACTAAGTTATCTTTTCTCCTTTAGTTGTAACCTTAATAATTACAATGGTTTTCCGTTTTCTACGACACCATTGAAATTCCAAGTGGACTGTAAGTACAGCTCTTTTGACCACTTACCTTTGTGATGGGCTTCACACAGCTTCTATAGTTCCACCATGAAATTTTTTAAAGCCCAATACTTTAGAAGGTAACGTGAACATTCAAAGTTTTGATCCACCTTGTAGCCTCAGCTAATCAGCTTTGACCTTGGAATATTGCTAATGTGTTTGCGAACAATTGAGAATGGCAGACCTCAATTTGGTTCCGTCACATTTATGTATGCATATATAGAAATGCAACTGATAGATCTCCGCTCCTTAGGACAACACTTTGTTATACATGAGATATGGATCGATGAGTTCTTAGAAGATTACACATCTTAATTAAGCAAACTCTATTGACATTCAAGCATGGACTGCCTAAAAACAACGACCAGACCATGACTGTGTTGAATGTTTTTAACTTTTTGTAAGGGCATTTTAGTACCATGATATCAATTTTTGTCATGGCACACTTTCTTGTTGCTATGATTCATGATAGTACTGGTTCTAGAGAGAAAGTGATCTTGGCTAGCGACTACCTTTCATCCCGAATTAAGTGTGGACACACAATGGCATACACATGTACATTTTCCGTTCATTACCTTGTGCTTTTACCTTGAGGATCTAAGCATTTGCTTGTGCCGGCATAGTAACTTTTTGAAAATGGTGGATGAAGTTTCGGAAGGAGCCTGAAGTAGCATCTGTGCAGTTGGATAAGAGTTCCAAAAATCTATAACTGATCTCCCTATATGTCAGTTGAAGCAGCAGTATAACAAATAGCTGTAAGAATTTCTGATTTGGTACTTTTAATTTTTTGGTGCATTTCTTTTAATATTCTTCTGCCTTTACCCCGAAATTCTAGTTGATCTTGTGTTGGAGGATGTTTAATATACTGTGAAGTCATATATGGAATATTTGACAGAAATTCTATTGGATGGTAAGTGAAAGTCAACACAATTCACAAGATTACAATTCGAATTTGATTTATGTCTATTTTGAGGAATACTACATGTAGCAGCACCAAATTGTTGAGATAAGGTTCTCTGCAACTATTTTGAGGAAGACGAATGTATTACGACAAGCTGAATGCAACACACATCAATAACAGCAACCCTTTTTATTTTTGGAAGTGGCAAGAAATATATAATTAATAACGGTAATATAACTCACTATGTGCTACTAAAACAGATAAAACGACCTAATGCACACAAGAGAGCAACAACAAAATACTTCGACAAGCCGATCAGGGAAAAAAAAAACAAAATACATTGACAAACATTCATATCAAAAGATCCCTGTCGCGGTCCAAAAACAGAAATCAACGGAAAAAAGAAAAGACAAGAAGGTATTGACCGTATATGAGACAACATAAAAACTAAACAGAAATGAGAAAACCACCATATCTCAAGGAAAAAATTATTCTCTGTCCCGGGGCTTGGTAGGTGGGTGCCCCAAACTTCCTCCTCACCGCACATTAGTGGCGCCCCAATAATCACTCGTCTAAAGGCTGCACAACAACAGTAATAAACTCCGAGGGAGGTTGCTCGGGCAAAATTGGGTTTCCTCTAATGTCAATGTCATCATCTGCAACTAGAGCTTGAGGAGGAGGAGGAGGATCAGTCTCTGTTTCATCCTCTTGTTGATGGTTTTGGACAATACAAGTGATAATGAGAACAGGAATGTTGCATAAGATATCCCAAACTGAGAAAAGAAATTGCATCAGTAATCCCGAAAGAAAACTGTGCCAAGGAGAGATACAAAGGATGGTTATGTACGCGAACCAGAAAATGGGCAGTGGTAGAAAAACAGAGCCCAAGAGTGAAATAAGCAAGAAGAAAGAAAAGTCTCCCGCTCGAACTCGGATACGCCCAGCAGTCACAGAAAGAGGGAGCCTGACCGAGGTGACGAGGAAGAGTAGTGAAATTACAATGGAAAAAATGGAAAAGACCCAGATTGTCCAATTCATATTGGAACTGGGCAGGGAAGGAAGGTGTGGTTGGAGAAGGGGTAGGGCGATGTTGAGAAGTGCCGGGACAACGAACCTCGAATCCAGATTATACATTGTCATATAGTATTATGAGAGCTGAAGAAAGTATTTTGATGTGAGGTATCTGTTCTTCTGCGTAGGCCCATTATTTAGGGCTGAGGCTCGGGGGATTCGTTGTTCTCATCCCCCTTCAGCTGTTTTTTACATCTTTGCCAGTGGGTGATTTTCATTTTCTGGTGTTAGGGGCTGTTCCAGATTCATATCTGTTTTCAAAAGTTCCTTTTCTAACCATGAACAGTACAAGAAACGAAAGTCCCTTCCACTTTTCCTTAAACTTCTTCTTTTTTATTTGTTGTTGTAATGACCATATTGCCCCTTGAATTATTCTAACTTTTCAATCCCCTTGCCTTTCTCCCCTACCCTTCTGTACTTTAATTTGGCGAACATTTTTTAAAAAAAGGGAAGGTTCCAGATCTGGAACCAACCTTCTTTTGGGACTAAAAAAAAGTCAATTTTCTTAAAACTGGATTCGGATTATTAGATAGGATTCAGATTTTTCGATCAGATTTCTCTGATTTTACAGTTTGGGATTTCTGTTATCGAATTTACGAAAATTTTGAAGCAAAATTGGATGATTCATATATACTCTTTTCAATATCGGATTGAAATGATTTTTTACAAGGACCCTAATCGAGATGTTTTGAAAAAATTGAACAGCTCCAACCATCTTTGCAGGACCCGAAACGAACGCAAAATCCATCTGTACCTGTTTGCTCTTCTCTCCAACATGTCCCTTCTGTTAGCTTACATCGTTACAAGCGTGTGATTTTCTGATGTCAGACTTTCAAGGATTTATCTTAATTTTACAGTAAAGATAGGAGTACTTGTACAGCACTCGGCTACAGATCTCATTTACGTCTGTTTCAGGTTCTGAAAAAATGACCGGAGTTGCTCATTTTGTTCAAAACATTTCGATTAGAGTCTATATAAAAAATCATCTCAATTCGATATCGAAAATGGTGTGTATGAATCATCCAACTTTGCTTCAAAATTAAATTTTGAAGCAAAGTTGGATGATTCATATACACTCTTTCCAATATCGGATTGAAATGATTTTTTACAAGGACCGTAATCGAGATGTTTTGAAAAAATTGAACGGCTCCAACCATCTTTACAGGACCCGAAACAAACGCAAAATCCATTTATACCGGACTGTTGTACCGCCATTGCTGTACCTGTTTGCTCCTCTCCAACATGTTTCCTTCTCTTATCTTAGGGAAAATGACCGGTCAGAGGTGTTGACCGGAAAAAATTCTAATATCATGGTCTGGAGTCTTCAATTTACCACTTGCATGACAGGAGGAAAAATATTGACAAATACATGGTGTGCTCACTTGAAATGTCTATTTGACCCTCTTTGACTCAGAGATCGTCGAACTCTATTTGACTTGGTCTATTTGAATAAATGTAATGGTCTTTTTAAATATAATATAAAGTCTTTTTGATTTTGTGACGTGCTCTTTTTTTGCCCAAAGCAGGTTTGTTCAAGTTGACTCAGAGATGACATTCGTCAAACTCTATTTGACTTGATCTATTTCAATAAATGTAATGGTCTTTTTCAATATAACATAAAGTCTATTTCATTTTTTGACGTGCCCTTTTTTTGCTTGAAGAAGGTTAGTTCAGTTTGAATGGGAGATGATATTTACTGAACAAGATATCACTTGGTCTTTATCAACAAGAGTAATGGTCTTTTTCAATATAATAAAAAGTCTTTTTCATGAATTGACTTGCCCCTTTTTGGCCTAGGAAAGGTTGAGTTAATCAGATTTATTGAACCCTATATGACTTGGTCTTTTTCAATTAACGTGATGGTCATTTTGAATATAACATAAAATCTGTTTCATATTTTGACGTGCTCTTTTTTTGCTGAAAGAAGGGAAAGGGTTTTGATGTTACGACGCCGTTTTATATTAAGGGCAAAATTGTCCCCACTGTTTCACCGGTGTTATGGTTACCATGTATTGATAATTAAAACAGATGCTACCATGTATTGGTAGTTTCAGAACTGTAGACCATGAAAGTGGTGAATATTCCCTTCGTCCTCCACTGTCCGGTAATTTTCCCCTTATCTTACATCGTTACAAGCGTGTGATTTTCTGATGTCAGACTTTCAAGGATTTATCTTAATTTTACAGTAAAGATAGGAGTACTTGTACAGCACCCGACTACGGATCTCATTTACGTCCGTTTCAGGTTCTGAAAAAATGATCAGAGTTGCTCATTTTGTTCAAAACATTTTGATTAGAGTCTGTATAAAAAATATCTTAATTCGATATCGAAAATGGTGTGTATGAATCATCCAACTTTGCTTCAAAATTTAGCCTTTGCTTCAAAATTTAAGGCTAAATTTTGAAGCAAAGTTGGATGATTCATATACACTCTTTCCAATATCGGATTGAAAT
>BPLS01026550.1:27478-45669 GCA_019656275.1 Rhododendron kiyosumense
AATTTTTTACAAGGACCCTAATCGAGATGTTTTGAAAAAATTGAACGGCTCCAACCATCTTTGCAGAACCCGAAACAAACGCAAAATCTATCTGTACCGAACTGTTGTACAGCCATTGCTGTACCTGTTTGCTCCTCTCCAACATGTCTCCTTCTCTTAACTTACATCGTTGCAAGTGGGTGATATTCTGATGTTACTTTCAAAGATTCTCTTTTATAGCTGTCGGTTCGTTCTTCTCTTTGTAAAGACGCCGGTTCTCTTAATTACTGTACATCTTTGCCTGTGGGTGATTTTCTGATGGTGACTTTCAAGGATTCTTCCTTTATAGTGCGTCCTTCTCTTTGTAAACACGCCGGTTCTCTTAATTACTGTACATCTTTGCCAGTGGGTGATTTTCGGATGGTGACTTTCAAGGATTCCTCCTTTATAGTTCGTTCTTCTCTTTGTAAACACGCCCCTTCTCTTAATTTCATATTTGCCATTTGGATAACCAATTCTTGTCGATGGTGATTAGAGGTGGCAAATGGTTGGATTTTGGCTAAAATGGGTAAGTTGCAAGTGAATTGGATCTTTAATGGGTCATTAACCTATTTAGACCTATTAATTATGAGTCTAATTACTCATACCCAACCCGACCCATTTATTTTAAATCAAACTCGATCCACCAATTAACTCAATTACATATATATTAAAATCGTAAAATCACTGAAATATCCATATACACTAAAATGGCCATATTACCCTTAAAAATTTAAATGACTAAAATACCCCAATATATACTAAAATTACAATATTATCCATATATACTAAAATGACCAAATTAATATTTTTTTTCAGTACTCACATCTCTTAACAAATTCTAGATCCAAACACAATCCGTCAGAACGAGTGCTTATTTAGGACTCCTGTGCTCCAGGAGCAAGTAAGACAACACTTCAGACAAAAAAAAGACAGTTGTTTGATACTTTTTTGCCTTCAAGTTTTTTTTTTTTTTTTTTGCTTTTGTCATAATTTTTTATTTTTTAGACTCTTCTCGTCGAGACGAATGATTAATCCAAAAAATATAATGTCAATCTAACTAAAATTTAGAAAAGACGAACAAAACAAACAAAATGAAAAAAAAAGTTAACATGGAACCCACCCTTGGTGCCAACTCTGGTTGCATTGTTGTGAATTTTTTTGTACATAACTTTTTTCGGTAATTTTTATTTTTCATAATTGTTTGTTTAACATTTTTTTAAGGATTAATTATTTGTCTAGAACAAGAGGAATCGGAAAAGTATAATGTTATGGACCAATGTTGAAAATATTCATTTAAGACGTCACTTTAAAAAAAAAAGATTGCTGCTTGGTATATTTTTTCGTCTTTATTGAATTTTTTTTTTGCTTTTGGCTGTAATGTTGCACTTGTTAGACTCTTTTTCTCATGACGGATGATTAATCCAAAAATTATCAGGCAAATCAAACAAATATTTTTAAAAGATGAACAATAAACACACAATGAAAAAAAAAAATTTTGTTGAGCCCGATGCTACAATTAGGAGAACACAATTACAGTTGGTAAAGCGCATGACAAATTGAATTCTAGTAACGAAATTTTATTGCATTTAACATTACGAACGATTCTTTTGTAAGAGGAATCAGTCTGATATACAAAATACAAATAGATTAAAAAAAAGTTTTGATCGATCCAATAATTAAGGGGAGAGAGAGAGAGAGAGAGAGAGGGAGAGGGAGCACGAGAGAGGACAGTCGGGAGATGACTGCCGAAGTTTTTCCGAGTTGATTTTTTTCATTTCCTGTGGTGAGTAATGTCAAGACCTATTGGGTCGTTTTGCTTGGCCCAGTTGAGATCCAATTAAGACCCATTAGTAAATAGGTTAGATGGATTTGACCCATTCCAACCCAGCTAACAAATGGGTTGGGTTGAGTTGGGTCTATATATTAGTAGGTGGGTTTGAGTTGATTAATGGGTATGGGTTCAATTTGTCACCCTTAATAGTGACTGTCACGAATTCTTCGTTTAGGTGGCGTTATGGTAAAGCAAATTATTTTTTTTGGGTACTTTTTGTACTTTTTTATATTGTTTTTATTCAAAATTTTGCATGTTTGTTAGTTTTGTACATATTTTTTATGGTTTCAAATTCAAAAAGTAAAAAATTATGACTTTTATCCAAATATTTTTAAAATATTAAAGATAATTGCCCAAAAAATCGACTCTATCTTGGATATTTCAAAAAATATTTGAGTAAATGTCATAATTTTTAAATTTTCCAATTCAATTTGACGAAACAAATTGAAAAACTAAAAAAGTGAGATGCAAAACTAAAAAATGCCAAAAAAATTTGAATAAAAATAAAGAAAAAAAAATACACTTAGCGGAACCACATCTCATCTGATCACATCTCACGAATTCTTGTTTTATTAGTTACAAGTTTGCCATTCATATCTTCACCACTTCAATCTTCTCTGCCAATAAGCCTTGGCTTGGCGTGATCAGGGCAGATCTATGTTGGAGCTTGGGATGGCCCCGGCTTTTCGAGCGTTCGAATTTTAAAATTTTTTATTTTGTGTATATTTGATTTAGAATTTTAAATATTATTTATAATTATTTGTGTATAGCTACGTATAATCTTAATAATTTTGGTTCGATTTGAAGTAGTCTAAAGAATCATTTCAATGTACAAATGTAATGAATTGGAAAACAAAAACCCTATGATATATCAAGTGTACGTTTTGATAAAAAAAAATATATGTCCATTAAACTGACTCCCCCGAAATCAAAATTTTGTCTTTGCCACTGGATGTGATCCCAAGCCTTCCTCAGTGAGGGCAAGTTTCAGCCGCCTGTGAGTGTTTTCAACGGTCCGGATTCAAATGAAACTCTTCCGAACACTCACTAACCGCTGTGATATACACTACATGCCTTGTAGTGCACCTTGCACTATAGGGGTTTTGGATCCCCCCTTAACTCGCTCGTGTATAAATGCACACACAAAAAAAAAACTAAATCTTCTCTTAATTACTCTTTCCGTTCTAATTTAATTGTCACTTTTGAAAGTTTATACTACCACTTTTTAATTGATTATATATTATAATTTATAATATTTTATGTGATTTTAAAATCATTGTATTATGAACAAATCAAAATCTATCAAATAAAATTCAAATTAGATGCAAAATTCATTACCAATTTAAAAATATAAATAGTTTTTCTTATCCAATTAAATTAGAATTGAAACAAGTAAATTAAGACGGAGGAAGTACATCTTTGCCATTTGGAACACCAATTAATTCCTTTTAATTACATGTAGTGTTTGACCATCAGCAGAGTGAAGAAATTGAATAAGGCTAATTCACCATGTAGTGTTTGACCATAAGAGAAGAATTATGTTGAATTATTTCGGATGGTGATTGTAACCAACATAATTCTTCTCTTAATTAATGCTCCAACAAACCCAACTTTCCTTGTAGAAAAAATTGAATAAGGCCAAAAAAAATAACCAATTAGCTTAGTTAGCCAAAAAGGCTCTAATTTTAATGGCTTAATGGTTTAGGGATATGATGCCATCTAATCCTAGTTCCCTTCGGTCTATGTAACAATTTCAACGATTAATTTAAAAAAATTATTGTTAAAAGAAAAGTAATTTTAATGGCACAGTACAAAAAAATTTCCGCGAACCGAACTATTTTTTTTGCTTTCACTTGAAGAGCAAAACTTTACAACTATGAAGAACTTCTTGAAAGAGAAGAAGAAGAAGAATGTGCAGTACTGGCACTTTTTCTGGGCGTATCTAGAAATAGAAGAAGCTCCCTGTTAGGCCATCTACAGTGGTATAATCAAAAACTGATAACCAAAAATTAACACATCAGTTTTTGATTATTTGTTTAAGAATTTGCTAAATTTAACAATGTTGAGTTTTACAATGGTCACTTCTAGTCCATAACCAAACTAAGAGTACACTACAATTTCACTATCTCTCCTCCTCTGTTTCCTGCCATTCCTTCATTTACGTTTTTTTTTGGCAAAAATATATCAATTCCTACTCTTAATTTTGGGAAAAAATCGGTGACTTTCTTCCCTCCTATATATTATGAATTTTTTTGCGGAAAAAAAAAACGGGAAAGAAGAGTGAAATACCTTAATCCGGCGATAATGGGTTAAATTGTAGATGATCGAGAGATATGAGCTTCACTTTTTGAGAAAAAAAAAGAGAAATAGTTTGTGGGTGAAGTGAAAATAGTTTGTGGGTGAAGTGAAGAAGATATAGAGTAGGCAAAAAAGAGAAGGAAAAAAATACTAATTGAAACATGTGTGTATACAAATTTTGGAACTAGTTAACTTATGTGATGTGGAATCCACAAATTTTGAATATTGAAAAAGGTTGCTAGTTTTGGTTATCCAAAACCCAAAATTTGATTATTTCTAAGGATGTTGCTAAGTTAAATTATACCATTGTGAGCCATTTTTTACATCAACATTATTAACTTTAAACACAATTGACTTTTGATTATACCAATGTAGATGATCTTATAGGCAATAATCAGGGAACAAAAAACACACTTTGAAATTAGGGATGTGTTTGGAACTTGTAAAAAGAAGTGGAAAGGAAGAAAAAATTAAAAAAAATTCTCTTCCCTTGTTTGGTTTTAAAATAAAGACAAGGGAAAACCACAACTGCAAATTTTACCCTAATTTCTCTTTAACCTTCACCTCCCATTTTCTTTTTAATTATTTTCCTTCTTTTTCATTTTTTTTCCTCATGTTCCAAACGGAGTCTAAAATCTGTTGGTGTAACGGGAAGGATCCCACCTCAAGGTGCTTATCCATCTGAAGATGATTATACAAGGCCTTGACTCACTATTGGGCTACCAAAATAGTTTTGGGCTTTAAGCTCCAAGCCCAATTGTAGTAATAAATTTTAGACCTAAAGAAGTCTAAAGCCCCAACCAAAGCCCAAGTTTTTTTTTTTATTTTGATCTGCAAGCCCAAGTTTGTTATTTAGGAATTTCGTGCCCAGAACCCAAAATCAATTTCCAACTATCTCAGACAAGACCACAGACCTCAAACACAAACCGTAGGTCCACGAATCCTGAGTTTCAACCTCAGTCTCGTGTTCAATGACGGCGAATGCACGTGCATCCTTCTTTAAATAAACTCTGCAGTTTCCAAAATGAGATAATTCTTGTCCATCCTTAAAGAGGATTGTTCATATTTGAGCTCACCAAAATATTTGAACAATTCTTCTATTTTTTCACCAAATATACTCGTGGACACAAAGATAGGAGTAGAAAACAATGACCATGCACTAAACTACCACTCGACAGTGGTAGGCCAAGAGGCACTCCTTATTCCTGAATTACATCTTAATTTATTACTTCAAAAAAAATTCATAAATTTATTTTTTTGCAAACGTGTAGTGTCGAAAAACCATCACGACAACAAAGTAACTACAATAAGCCATTAAGGCCACATAACACGACTTAAATTGCAAAACCATGTCAATTATTGAAATATAAAGGTTTTTTTTTAATAACCGGATGTAAGGCCAGCTCGCGCGCGCAAGACGTGCCTCGCCTTGTATGTGATTATTTATTTCACATACCAGTTACCACAAACGAAAAAATCAAGAAGAAATTAAATAGACATTCTGTTTGGGGAACTTATTTAGGTGTCCACCCTAATGGATTTAAATACTTATGTTCTCATTCTCAAATTATCAAGTTGCCTTATTATACCCATATCTATACATTAATATATTAATATATATTTTTATGGGACATACCATATTTTGAATCCCACGATTATAGGGATTATGCAAATCTCTCTTTCTAATCCCACATATCTCCTCTCTCTCTCTCTCTCCTCCCCCATTCCGTTTACCTAACACAACGTGCCCGATCCAATTTCATTAGTAACAACCATGAAGTTCCTCCTCATTCTATTCTACCTGATACAAACCCAACTCTCCTTTCCTTCCCCCCATTTCACGTTACTATGGTGCTCGACACAGACAGCAATCTCTCCTGACTCAACTGCAAAGACACAACTCTAATTTTCCGACTCTTCTGGCCAGCGGCGGTCGCCGAGAGAGGAGGGAAAGTCGTGGTGGCCGTGGCCTTGTCTAAGGCTGCCATAACTATTGATGACGTGGCCAATGGAGTCCACACGCTTCAAATTTCGGATTGAATTTGTACCGGTGTACTCTGTTTTTTTTTTTTGTAAGCACCGGTGTCCTCTGTTCGCATGTTCAGGATATTCGGGTAATATAAAGGGGTCATCTTTTTTCCTTTGTAGTGTTTCAGTTGGTTTGATTATGCGGAGGTATGAAATCATGCGTAGGCACCACAATATTAATTCTAAAGTGTATATTTTAGTTATCGTTTTGATTTGGATTGTAAATTAATCACATATGATATGAATTCATCATGTTTGAAAATGAATACGTATCCCGGCTTTTTGTCATGATTTTGGATAAGTTTTCGAAGTGGGAAAGTTGAAAGACATAGTTCTTGCAGTTTCTTGCTTATGTAACTGGCGAAAAAAATGATTCTTTGGGGGGGGGGGGGTTAAAATTTATGTATTTATATATATTTATACAGTATATGTTTTGCATGTCAATCTTCTGGATATATAGTCCAACAACATATAAGTTCTGTGATTCATGTTTGAGTTGATTTCAGATTGGTTTTTCAAGATCCTGGGTCTTTCGAAGACATACGAGAGTGTCTTGTTGCATGCTGATTTTCTTTCGAAAATAGCTTTTGCGAAGATTTTACGTTGTCGTCAATTACGAGAACCACAGTACAAGAAATTTGGACTCTCTGCATAAAGGAGCTCGTGTGGTGGCCATTGGCTGTAATCCGGTGTATGGTAATAATTGGATGAATGCAACATCTGGTTATTCTTATGGTAATATCAGGTATTTGTGTGAAGTAACAAGTTTATATGTCTTTTGCATGTTCCCTCATATGTTGCCAGTCTCGTTTTTAAGAATGGTCCTACCTTTCTCCCTCACTGTTCGAGGGCCTAAAAGCAAACTTTCAAAGATGAGGCCCTTATATGTTTTTGTAAAAAAATGAAAAACAAAAATTAATTACGTTGTAATCCAATGATAAAAAGTAGTTTGGTTTGGTATTACGTAACAAATAGCTCAACTTAATTCAAAATTTCAATTCCAAACACAGTGAAACACAAAACTGCAATTCCAAAGTAACAAATACATTCATCATGTTTCGGCCACAGAAGTGAAACAGTACCAAACTCTTTTTTTTGGTACATAGTATCAAACTCTATAGATTAACCAATTGTTCATTCAAATAGCCAACCAGCCGTGACCTACAAAACTACCCATTGGTCCAACTTACTTCTCTGAAGAGTTCGGTCATCTCTTATTTCCGAAGCCAACAAATGCAAACAAAGTGCACACTAGTCATCAGTCATGTGTTCCAAATTAAACGAAAGGCTTCCAAGTATAGGGCTACTCTAAACATCAAAATGCAAAATTCCAAGTTTTCAGCGTGTGGTATTTAAGGTATAACCTACACAGCCAATGGTATGGTATTAGCTGACTTGTTCTCACCAAATCTACAAAATCATTGGTTGAAAAAGATGAACAGTGAGTATAGAAAATAATTCGTGATGAAAAGAATATTGGCGATTAAAATGCTTCACAGAAAGTTATAAACATTACAACACTTGCGATCCAAACATAATTTACCTAATTCAGTTCTCCTCATGATCTCCATACATAAAAACGTAGTCAGTCTTCTTTCTTCTCCGAGTCCAATTCAAGAGTTCAATGCAAAACTCAATTGGGACAACATATCCAATGTATCCCCTGCATCACTAACGAGTTTTCTATTCTAGCAACTACAACGCCAATCACAGAGCTGAACTCGACAGCAGCTCCAAATGAACCCGGAGCCACTGTCGACTCGACTTAAAACAACTGACGATTTCCATCTGAGATTGCTTGGAAGTAATCCAAAAACATATCTTCAGCATCTATGTTAAATTTATCAATTTCAGATACTGTTCTTACCAAGGAAAACCCTGTCTTGAAGCCTGGGTGGCCTCGAGGTAGTTCTAAGACAGCGAGGTCCGATGCAGTGTCAACTACTCGGACCTTTACCGAAAAAAACTTACCACCAGGTAGTTTCGCCCTAATCTCAGAATAGATTACAAATTTGCCGGCCACGGGATCTTCCAATTAATCCTGGAATTATTTTTTTTCACAAACTACATGGCCAGCGGTGAGTGCTCTACAACGCCCCATGAGAAAACCGGACCCAGATCCGGAACCCACAATCATTCCTCCAATTTCTGCAAAAAAAAAATAAAATAATGCATAGATTTATTAAAAAACTCTGTAAAAAATATACTGTAATCAGAGAAAGGTGAGTGAATTACTGTGTTTGGCTTCAATAAGAATCACGTCCAAACGGATTCTTTCAAGCATAGCTTGTGTTCTCTCGCCAACGGGTATGGGCTTTGTCTTTAAGGATTTCCGTATTTGGTTTTTTGCCAAATTTGGAGATTGAGTCTCAGATGGGCGTATGATAACTCTTAGCATTGTAGATTCTTCAGGTCTCGGGTTGGGAATTTGATGTCTTCATTCCTTATTCCTATTAATCTTTGAAATTTTTTTAGAGATTAATGAAATTTTTTTGCCTTTCAAAAAAAAAAAAAATACATGCAAAGAAGGATATTGGGGCCGAGAATAATGGAGAAGAAGGGTTTTGTGGCAAGGAAGGAGGGGTTCGGCGATGGAGAAGTACACGAGAGTTGCAAAGAGAGAAAGAGCTTTGACTGAAATTTGGGATTACAAAGCTTTGAAGTAGTGTGGGCAAATGGGCCCTCACCTATTAATACACCAAGGGAGAAGTCTAGAACTCTTCCCAACTATTCCAATCTAGAAATCTGTACAAATATTTATACAAGTCTAGAATTAGGTACAATAATCTAAATTTTTCTAGGAGATGGTCCTCCAAGCTTGCTCTAGAGAACTTTAGAAAGTTTCAGAAAAACCTTCAAGTCTTGATGGGATGCATGCGATGTATTTGTCAAAATGCCTTAGGGTATTCCTAATAGCATAACTAAAATTGAATAGCCAAAAGGTCTACAATGGTTCATTTTTGTCCATAATAAAAAATAAGGAACCCAATAAAAAGTTGGGAATGACTTCGGTGTCTCCCCTAAAAAAGGAGACACCGTAACTTTTGGCATAACAAAATCATTAGGAGCATAACCAAAACCCATTACAAGACATAACGGAACCATGACAAGAATTAACCAAGGCATAATAGAACCATAACAAGACATAACCAGAACCATAACAAAGACTTGATTGGTTATGCCTTACTTGGTTTTAGTTATGCCTTGGTTGGTTTTGATTATGCTTTGTTATAGTTTTGTTATGCTTGTAATAGATTTTGGTTATGCTCATAATAGTTTTGTTATGCCAAAAGTTATGATGTCTCCAAAAGGAGAGGAGCCACCGAAGTATTCTGGATGATGCTATAGTGTGTCTGATCATTTTGGAGACACCATAATTTTTTTTGGCATAGCCAACCATTACAAGCATAACCAAGGCCAGTGATATGTATAATCAAGACCTTACGAAAACATAACCCCAAAAATTACAGTGTAATGATCGGTTATACATATCATTGGTTTTGGTTATGCTTGTAATGATTGATTATGTTAAAACTTACAGTGTCCCCAAATGATGGATGGACACCGTAACATTTCCCTTACCCTAAAAAGTTAGCAATTTGGAGCACTACAATGGTTCACTTTTGTATGTGGGATCCACTAATTTTAGTTATTGTACAATGTGCAACAATTTTTCTTAGGATGATACTATGGTGTCTCCGGTCATTTTGGGGACACCGTAATTTTTGACATAACTTCACCATTATGAGCATAACTAAAACTCATTATAAGCATAACAGAACCCAAATAAGGCATAGTTAAGGAATATCCAAAAAACCAATCAAGGCATAACCAAACTCAACCAAGTCATAACAAACAAGTTATGTCTTGTTATGGTTCTGTTATGCTTGTAATGAGTTTTGATTATACTCATAATAGTTTTGTTATGCCAAAAATTACGGTGTCTCTATAATGACCGGAGACATCGAAATCATTCCATTTTTTTTATTTCTTATTTACAAGCATATACTCCATACTCCATTATCTCGCAGCATAAGGCTTTGTGCCCTGGTTGTTGTCTAACGTAGCCGACAACATAAGCACCATTTGACCACGCCGTCATTAACAATCAACCCAGGATTTCATTTTTCTGTCTTCGATAAAACCTGGCAAAAATGTTCGTCAATGGCCAAACACCAGCGAGGACTATCTCAGCCAGAAGCAAGCTAAGAGTTCGTAAACAAAGAAATTTCGAGGGTGCACAGAAAGATGGATTTTGCAGAATGTAGCCCAGACCATCAAAAAACAAAACCAACGCATCGATAATCCAATCATCCTTTGCTACCCAGAAAAAAGGTCATGTTTGCAACTAGTAGTTTAGCAATTGCCATATAAACTCATCCTCATCGATATCGGTTGAAATGATTTTTTATAGAGCTCCATAAAAAAATGTTTTGAAAACAATGGGTGGTTAGAATCATCTTTGTGGGACCCAAGGTGGGCCTCACAAAATCCATATGTATATGATAACTACAATCTCATATGTACCCTTGAGAAAATGACAGGTCAGGACGTATTTTGATAATTAATATTCACTAAGGATATGTTGAGAATATTTGTTAATGTTGAAAATATCCTTCACGGGTATTAATTATCAAAACACGTCTTTGGCCGTCATTTTTCCAAAACCCTTTGGGACAAAGCCCACACCCGTCGGCCTAAAAACCCAGATACAGAAATGAAAAATCAAACACCTAAGAGGGAGTGCTTTCTTACAAATGCAATAAATAAAAGACGCTTACCACAAGAAAAAATTTCCAAATGGCAACCAAGTTCTAGCAGACGAGCCATGCATGAGCCCTCTAGGAACTAGAATTACGCGAAATTTCTCATCTTTGTGGTCAAACGCCACCATTACATCCTCCTCCATCGTACGATTCTCCTCCACCAAAAATCTAGCTAGTGTTTCTCCAGAATATGACTCCATTAACACAACAACTACCAGCGTACCAAATTCAAAGTGGAAGGGAACAACATCAAGCTTTCTCCATGAATGTGTGCGGCGGCTGTGCTCAACGTGAATATTTCACACTCGTAGTCATAGAGCTCGTCATCTTCCTCGAAGCTATCAAGGTGGTCTTTGTGGGTTCTCTGTTCCACACAATTCATGCTCAACACTTTGTATTATTTAGTGTAGGGATCAAACCCAATCGATAAAAATGCGGCGCGGTAACTCGTGGTATTCTCCAACGATACTAACCAGAAGGGGAGAGGGTAACAAATTCTTATGTGGTTGGATTCATATGAAAACGGTTTTAGACAGCGCCAAAACCCCGCATATTAGGCCCTTGACAGACTGTTTCACATAAGCATGTCCCATATCCCAGCCCCAGCGGGTGAGCAAGTGGCAGCCCGGTCCTCCGATTTCTATAGTAATAGTCGACTATGGGGATGAAAAGGTAGTCGCCAGCCGTCCTGTCTAGACTTGAAACAAGCGCGGTGCAATTCAACAAAAGAGTACCCAAAAAAAAAAAATTCAACAAAAGAGGGGTCCTCAATCAGAGAGCCCCAAAGCTTGCATTGCACTTGTATTGGCCAACCACCTTTGCCGGGAATCTTGATAGAATGTCCTCCAATATATCATCACGCAATGAAGCAATTCCACAAGTCAACAACATCCTCTTGTTCTTCATCAATTTCTGTTTCAAAGTAACTAAAGGGAAGAATAAAATTCAAAATAGCCAACGGACACATAATAGAACACAAAGCAAAAAGGTTTTCATAAAAAGCAGGGGGGTCATAAAACAGAGAAACAGTCTCAATCATCGTCAGGGGGGTCTGGACTGTGGGAAGGTCAAAGCCAGAATCATGAAATAGAGAAGAGTCTCAATCTCAGGATAACAAACTTGTACAAGGTACTTGGACGAATTGACAAATTTAGAAGAAGCAATAACGAAACTGAGTAAAGATTGAGGGGCTCCGTGTTAAAATCAAAGCTTTTTTATAACCAAGTTTTCAGTCAAATCCTCTGCAGAAAAAGATCAAGGATTCGAGATGGCCTGAAAACGAGCATGGATTTGTCAGACACCCGCAGCTTCTATTCTACTCTAATTTACAGAGGGAGAGCACCATTTGGTGTATCCTTTTTTCTTAAGCTCTGCAGAGTTTTATTAATTCCAAAATTGTCGCCAAAGAATTATGTTTTATGTTTCTGTGTTTCTAAACTATACGGGCAAAACAAGAAAATGAGTAGAAACAACCCCAAAAATAAAAAAAAACTGCTACCCCTCACTATTTACGAGAATACTATTTGATAGCTGTTGTTAACTTCCCAGACGTAATCGGTAACTACAGTGTATGGCGAACAACAGATGATCAAATGGATGCCGATCAATGTTTCCTCTTCGAAGGGATCTACCATGGAGCAAGGAGAATCGATCGACAATACGTAAAAGACAAAGAAAATATGAATGGATGGGTGTTTCTTCTCCTCTTTCTCACTATTAAAGGTGAATTACAACTCTCAGTTGTTCAAAATTTCAAGGTGTCGAGATGGCCTAATAAGTATGAGTATGGATTTGTCAGACACCCCCAGCATCTATTCTAAGCTACTATAAAGGGAGAGCACCATTTGGTGTATCCCTTTTTTTGAAGCTGTGGAATTTTACCATCCCAACATTTTCCCATGCGAACAGGGCCGGCCCTGATATTTTGGAGGCCTAAAGCGGATTTTAAAACGAGGCCTTAGTTCTTTCAGAAAAAAAAATTCAACTTAAGTGGCTAATACGAAGTAAAAAGGATTAAACTTTATACTTAAATTTCGTAATTTAACTAAAATAAATTTTTACAAAGTTTTACACCATTATAAAAATACAAATCAAACATGACGAAGTAGTGCACATATACTGCGTTGTGTCTAAACAATATTTTGAACATTTTTTTTTATCAAAATTTGTTGAGTGAAAATAAGTTATTTTGGTTTATTTTTGCCAATAGGTTTAATTTATGAATTTGACATTAGAAGTTAAAAAGTAAAATCAAAATTAAAAAAACTTATCAAAACATTTATGGTGTGAGAAAGATTTAGACCTTGGTCTCAAGTAACATCATCTACAAAGCATAAGTAATTTATAACAAGAAGGGCAAGAGACCTATAAGAAAATAAGGGAAAAAAATAGCTTGCCAACAAAAGAGCTCCGTGGACTTGAACCTGGCACCCTCAAGTTTTATAACTTTACACAAACCACTGAGGTCAAAAGTCAAGTTGTACTAGAATACGGAAAATTTATATATATTATATAATTGTGTTGTGGAAAATGAGGCCTCCTTCTTGCATAAAATCCGGAGGCCTAAAGCGCTGGCACCTCCGGCACCACCTCAGGGCCGGCCCTGCGTGCGAATTATGTTTTTCTCCTGTGTCTTATGTTTTTGTGTTTGCAAACTAAATGGGCAAACCAGTAAAACGAGTATAAACAAAAAAAACTGCTACCCGCACTTTCTACAAGAATCCCATTCGATATTTGCTGTTGACTTCCCAAACACAATCAGTAACTACATTGGATGGCGAACGACAAATGGATGCCGATCAATGTTTCCTCTTCGAAGGGATCCACCATGGAACAGAAGCAAAACAAACTATACTATGATGCAGTAAGGAGAATAGATCGGCAATTCCTAAAAGACAAAGAAAATACGAATGCATGGTTACGATCATATTTCTTCTCCTTTAAAGTTGAATAATAACTCAGTTTTTGAAAATTTGAAGGTGTGATTTAAGATGTTCAAGTTCATGACTTTAAGTTTCAGTTCCCAAAAACATTCTTTCTGCCGGTGTTTCCAATTAAATTGCTTTCTGATTCATGTGTTGTTGTGTTGATCAGGAAATTAAACAAAAGAAATTAGCAATTTTCATGTTCCAACTTCCCATTATCCGGTGCAGAACTAGAGGAATCAATTGTCTCTACTGCTATCTGGGAGAACATAGGACAGAAAAAAATAAAGGAGGACGTACTGGTGGGATTGTGCCAATTGTTGTTCGACAGTAATCAGTAGGCTTCTCCAACAACCCCATGTTTCAACATACAGGTTAGCCTTTGTACAATCAGTTGCTCATCTATCTTTTATGCCACTAAACATGATGTACATCATGAATAGATGTGTTCTTAAGTGGATTGACGATAGTAGTATATCTATGACATTCGCGCGGTTGTTTATAAAAATGCTGATGAGAATAGAAGCATTACAGGATGCAAGGGCGGACAGAGAGGGGTGCAAGCGGGGGCCCGGCCCCTGCACACCCCCCAATTATCCCACTAACTAAACTAATATATTTAGGTTAATTTGGAAAAGTTCAATAGGATTAGCCCATGCAAGTCTCTTGAGTAGTTTCTACTTTCTACATATGTTTGAAGAAAACCCCTAAAATTTTAAGTTATCGACAATTTTTGGATCGTGCTTATAAAATTAGATGCAATTATGTATATGTAACAATCTCGTCTTGTTTTAAGAACTAATAAGTAGCAATATTTATATTATAGACTATATTTTTTGTTCTCAATGTAAAATAAATGTGATTTGGGCCATCACTTTATACAAATTCTGTGTCTGCCACTAAGTACAGGGTGAATTACCATTACCCTTTTCAAGTGTAGAAACGCATCATCATCAGTGTTTGGATTAAAAGTTCAATCAAAAAGTAACAGAAAATCTTTACCGAGTTACACAATTCGAGTTGTGCCCTTGGGTTTCTAGTTTTGATAGACAAGCTAGCGATGCCTAAATACATAGATCCGAACAATATAAGCAGAATTGTTACTTCGTCTACAAAAGGCACATTTTAAATCAATTTTCCTTAATAAAGAGAAGAAAAAAGCTGACGTTTCGATGGAGAGAAGAATGAAAAAAAACTGATCTTTGAAGAGGAAAAGGGTCCGACATAGTTGCCAACCGAGGGATGCTATCTGCTTCTCCAATACTTGATCTAACAGCCGAATTAAGGCGCCGTTCTGCAACGCAAAAAAGGTCCTTATTTTTTATGAAAACAATTTCAAACTCAAAAATTATGGGCTTATTGAAATATAAAAATATGCAATATGAATCTTATTTAAAAGATCTCATTGAGATCTTTTATATTATGCAATAAAAATTTAAAAATTTATTTTTTATTTATATTATTTTTAATTTGAAAATGTGAAATAAGTTGCTTATTTTTTAAGAAAGTTTCTGAAATGGGGCGTAAATAGGCAACAACACCATAGGAGAGAGAGAGAGAGAGAGGGAATGACCAAATGAGAAAAAAAAGAGAGTTTTCGGTTGCTGGAAATGAGGAACGGTGAAATGGGAGGAAAATGAAATGAAAATAAAAGGAAATTGAACTATTCACAATTCTTGATACTTCTATTTTCTCCCCTCTTTCTCTCCGAACCAAATGATGGGGCAGAAAATTTTTTAATCTTCCCTTCCTTTCTCTTCATTTTCAAAAGTTTCAAAGAAAGCGGAATATTTGATTTTAATTTAGGATTGACTAGTATAAAATGAACGGCTGAGATCTAATCCTAGTATAACATGTGAAAGTGCTAACCTTGATTCTGTTGAATTTGGTTCCATTCAGTGATTTACTGATTTTCCACATGAAACCGAAATCGAATTGTAAGTTGATTTTGAAACAATTGAATACTCCTAAATAGGCATACTATTTAGATTACTTTTTTTTTTGGATTACTATTTAGATTACTTATTTAGGTGCATGTCTATGATATTGTTACTACTTTTGTTCTCATCACTACTTATTTAGAGGATTTATTTAGGTGCCCTCGTTTATTACTAATACTATCTATATCGTATTTTACATATTCCTTAATTATAAGAGTAGGACGTTTCTTAAAGTATCCACAATGATATAATCAAAAGTAAAAAGTTTTTAAAGTTAATAATGTTGATGCAAAATATGGCTCACAATACTATAATTAAACTTAACAACCTCCATAGAAATAATAAAATTTTGAGCTTTGGATAATCAAAACTAGCAACCTTTTGACAATAATCAAATTTAATAAACCCTATATATTCTCAATCAAATACACTAATCATTATACAAAAATGTTCCATCTCTCTACCCTTTTCCCCTCTCTTTCTTTTTGAACAATATTTTCGGGAAAAAAATATTTTAATAAATTTTTTTAGAAATTTTTTTTAAAAATAGTTTGTTTCCAAAAAAAAAGTTTCAAAAACTAATTTTCCATTTCTAATAAATAGTTTTTATTAGTTTCAAAACTATTTTTAGATAAATTATTTTCTACTGTTCACGGTTTTTAGTTTTTTATAATTTGAAGAGATGATGTGACAAATTTTGATTATACTATTGTAGATATCTATATTGCTAACCTTAACAATCTCTTAAATGAATAATCAAAAGCTGATGGGCAATTTTTGGTTATCAATTTTTGATTATAGCATTATGGATACCCTTAGCCCCAAATTTTTGGGATTAGTTCTACTTCTCTCGTCCATGAAAATCTCTTAACCCCCTCTCTCTCTCTCTCTCTCTTCCTAATTTATCACAGTTGTAATAATTTGGCCGCTGAACAGTTCCACTGGCACATTCCAGACCTCAAGCAACATCGACATTACAGAAATAATACGTAAAAGCTCCACAATTTACCCAAATTAAACGTAATGCATCTATATTGGTTTGTGTTTGCATGGAAAACAGAAAACCCATGAGCACCGGTGGTTGGAGGCTTGAATGGAGCTGCTGAGAGGAAAAAGATAGAGCAGACTAAATCCCGTCCCTGTTGTGCTTCAACCACGTTGGATAATTTTCCTATGATTAGGAATATATATTCACGTGATTTTTGGGCCATTAATTTGGAGGTCTTGCTTTGGAATAATCCTTAATGAGGAGGAATTGTTTTGGGAATAAGAGTTTTTTTCCCTAATTGAAGTTCTCGTGGGAAAAGGAATTCCAAAGGCAGTAGGAAGCCTTGGAGGTGAAGGATACGAGCAAAGGCGGAAATTCACTATAAATGCCGAGGCGTATTCGGGATTTTTATGTGTGTGAGATATACACAATTGGTAGGAACAAGAGAGAAAATATATTGTAAGATTGAGGGAGAGATAAAAAAATATTAATGAGCATAGGCTTGGGAATTAATATTTTTCTATCTCATTGTACTCGATCAATATAGTGGAATTTCTCTTTTGTTTGTGGAGTAGGTATTGAAACCGAACCACGAAAATCTTGTGTTCTTTATTTTTCTTGTGCTTGTTTAATTTTGTGGCGTACTTCCATTGTGGCGAGGGACTTAAAAATCCCAACAGTCCTATTGAATTCTCAGGTATGTCTTTCCTCTCCCTCTTCTCTCTTTCTAACAAGTTGCACCCAGGCAACACTCGTAAAGCGGAGCTGAATTAGAATGCGCAAAATTGAGGCATATGAATCAAAACTCAGTCAAGCCTACGTTTTACACGTCACATGTTCCAATTCCTATAGTTGACTTTCATAGCAACAACCAAAAGAAAAAAACCTTGAGGGCAAGAATCGAAGCAAGAGAATCAGTTAATCCAGCAGTAATCTTATTTCTTGCTAGGAAAATCGAAATCAACGAGGTGATATCCCCAAAGCCAAATACAGTAAAAGCGTATATTTGTAAACCCTAGCACCCCCTTTGGATGGTGAGAAAAGAGAAGAAAAGAAAAAGAGAGTATTTTCTCTCCAAATCTCACCATCTTTTGTGAGATTGAGTGATAAAAGGGAAATGGTCAGTCAAAATATTTCTTTTTTTGCTTTTTTCTCTCTTTATTTTTCACCAAAATGCTTAATCCAAGTGAGTAATTTCTTAAGAAACACGACCATTTTTCTTTCTTTTCTTATGAAATCACTTCATGGTCTAAAGGAGCTGTAGAGGCTAGAGCAATACACTATGAACGAATTGATCTGGAAAAAAATGATTCGATTGAATTCAGAAGCTTATTAGCACACAATCTAAACGAGAGAGAGAGAGAGAGAGAGAGAGAGAGAGAGAGAGAGAGAGAG
>BPLS01026551.1:5375-24594 GCA_019656275.1 Rhododendron kiyosumense
TCTTTTCTTTGTCCTTGACGGGTTTTATTGGCTAACACGAAGTGTTGGTTCTATTGGTGCAGTGTGTGTTTTGCCTTGATAAAAGTAATTAGGTAACTTTTTTGATGTCATTTGAATATTTGTTGGCCGGGATGCACAAGATTTTCTATCTTTATACTAACTTTGGATGAATTCCAATATTTTTAGTGTCGTTGGGCTTTTGGAAAAATATGATTGATTGCCTTGTCTTCAAAAATGTAGCCTAATATGGCCTAGCGCACCCTTTGCAGTTTCCAATTAAATAGGCAAGGAGGGCCCACTATCATAGCTGGCTAGGGATGGCAATGGGGAGGGTCGGGGGTGGATACCCCTATCCCTGTCCCCGATCCCCGAACCCAAACTCATCCCCATCCCCGCCCCAATCCCCATCGGGGCTTTATTTTTACCCTCCATCCGCGCCCCAAACGGGGAACGGGGATCCCCACGAGGATTCGGGGATCCAAAGTTTCCAAAACTTTTTAAAAAAATAGTCACTAGCCATTAGAAAATACAAACCTTGAAACTAAATTCCAAAAAAAAAAAAAAATTCTAGGCTTCCATTACAATTTACAAACCAAATGCCAAGGAAAATAACCACAGGTGCTACCATACTACCATAGTATTGGGATACGACAGATTAGTGATAAAAAATCCGATTGCCAAGGAAAATATGGTCAGTGTTCAGAGTGGATGGTCACCCATGAAAATCCGATTGCCAAACTTACTGTATTGGGATACGACAGATTAGTGATAAAAAAATGCAACAAAAAAACGAAATATGTTAACTCTCTAAGAGAGATAGTGCCATTTTTTTATATGATATTTTAAACAGTCCTAATACTTAAAAATGGGTGGAAACATTTTTGTTAAGTCATTCATATCGAAGTCTGGATTGCTTTACAAGTTACAATCATAATATGGAGCACCTTCTCATGTCTAAGAAGAAACACCTTCTTATATTTATACATATAAATATAATATATATAATTATTATATATAGGAGGCTAGCGGAGCGTGGCGAAACGGGGCGGGGCGGGGACAGACTCATACCCATCTTCTACCCGTTCCCCTTTTTTTTTTTTAAATTATCCCCATACCCGATCCCCGAAAAATCCCCGAATCCCCAACCCATTTGGGGCGGAGAATGGGGCGGGGAGGGGTGGGGTGGCCAAGATTGCCATCCCTATAGCTGGCACCACCAGAAACCTTACCAGAGGAGGTGTACCCAGTGCTTACCTTCCAAAGTATATATTCATTCAGATTCAAGTGCATTTGGATTAAAAAGTCAAAGTGACTTATTTTTGTTTTTATTTAAAAAAAATTGCATTTATTTATTTTGTGTCAAAATTTCGTAATTTATTGATTCGTCTTGTCTCGACAAATCGAAAAAGTAAAAAAATATGATCGAAACTCATAATTTTGTGAATAAAGACGAACAAAGTCAAAAAGACAATTTTAACTTATTTTTGTCTTTTTAAAAAAAATTATGAGTTTAGATCAAAATTTAATACTTTTTCGATTCCTCTCACCAAGACGAATCAATAAGTCACAAAAATTTGACGTAAAATTAATAAATGCGATTTTTTTAAAATAAAGACAAAAAAAATAAGTTACTATATATTTGACTTTTAAAGCCAAATCCACCCTAATTTGAGGGGATCCGGGGGCTCTACTGTGCCATGAGGCACAGTAGCGCCTACCCACACCCTCAAAACTGTGCCGTTTTGAATAAAAAGAAATTTTAAGTTATCTATTTGCAATCCTATGGAGCAGAAACGTGATTATGAGAGATTTAGAGATAAAATTTAATTATATCTCTTTAGAATAATATGACCAGAATAAAAAGATCTTCATATTGGTTCAACCTGATTGAAAATTGGAGCAGTTAATTTTTTAACCATATTTTTTAATATATAAACCTTCTAAAAAAATTAAGTGATCCAATTTTTAATCCGTTTGAACAAGTGTGAAAATCTTATTATTCTGATCATATTATTCTAAAAATGTATAATTAACTTTTGTCTTTAAGGTTTTAATAATCATATTTCTACCTTAAATAATCATACTTTTGTTCCACAAGATCCTAAATAAAGAGCATGTACTTAATTATGAAAGTTCTATAAATAAAATTTAATTACGATCCTTTAAAATAATATGTTCAGAATAATAAGATCTTTGTACTTGTTCAAACGGATTAATAATTGGAGCACTTAATTTTTTTAGAAAGTTTATATATTAAAAAATATGGTTAAAAAATTAACTGCTCTAATTTTCAATCAAGTTGAACCAGTGTGAAGATCTTTTTATTTTTATCATATTATTCTAAAGAGACATAATTAAATTTTATATCTAAAGCTCTCATAATCACGTTTCTGCTCTATAAGATTGCAAATAGATAACTTAAAATTTCTTTTTATTCAAAATGGCACAGTTTTTGGTGTGGGTAGGGGCTACTGTGCCCCATGGCACAGCAGAGCCCCCGGATCCAATTTGAGGAGATATTACCAGTGTAACCCTTACCTAATACAGCTTGTCCTGGGTAAACTGGTCTATTCACCTTCCCAAAACAATCTTGTAAGTTGGTTGACAAACATTACACATAAATCATTTGAAATTTCTTCTTTTCTTTTGAGGCCAGTTTCATTTTCGGTTATAATTGTCTTGTTTTCTTCCCTTTCCAAAAAAAAAATTTCAAAAAATTCTCTCTACTTCTAACATTTCTCTCTCTATCTCTCTTCACTTATTACTCCTACAATTTTTCAAAAAGTTTTTCAAAACACAAACCAAACAACGCAAATATATATATATATATATATATATATATATGAGTACTTTTATTCAGCTTTCACTGTTTTACCAACCCTTTTATTGACTCTTGATCAAAATAAAATAGTATTAAATTACAAAGCTTAACAAAAACAATGTAAAAAATGAGAATTGAAAAAAAATGACAGGAGACCTTTGTACACGCATATATAAAAACCATAAGAAACAGAAAGCCTCACTTAAAACAAGTGTAGGTGAAAATTACAATTTGTATTTAAAAATACACGCATAAAAGCTACCAAAACTATAATTAGTTTGTAGCATAATTTATTTTAGGGAAAATGACGGCCCATGACGTGTTTTGATAATTAATATTTTTTAAGGACATGCTATAAGAACATTTGTTAATGAACAAAATGTCCTTGGCGGGTATTAATTATCAAAACACATCTTTGGCCGTCAATTTCCCTTTATTTTATAACTCTCTTCCCCTATATAATATAATACTAATAAGTTTGAATGGAAGCTTTATTTATTTTTGAGATTAAGGAATTAGTTTAGAGAAGAATTTAATTTTTGTAAAATTTTTAAACCAGTTTAAAATTTTGATTGAGATCTTTGAAAATTGTGAAAAACTTGATAATCTTGTGCTTATTTTTTTTTTCATTTTCTATACAAAGTTACTTAATCTTGTGTTTGATACTGTTTTATATATATATATATACACGGAAAGTTTGATATTGGTTTATCTTAGGAGTATGTTTCACGTTCTTTTCTTACAACAAAAAAATCACAATCATCAAACAATTATTATTATTATTATTATTATTATTTTGGGTAAGACAATGATCAAACATACAAATGGAGATAGCTAGAAAGAACTGGAATGAACATAGGCCTCGTTCGGCTAAATAGAATTTCCGAGGTAAATATGTTAGGAAAATTAACAAAAGAAGGAACTTACGTAGGTATTAAGTTGGCGAACAAAGCTAGAGAAGTTGTTGTGCTTGAAGTAATTGGGCAACAAATCCCTGGCGAAATCCGCCGTCTTCCACACCACAAACGTCGTGCCTTCCCTGTTCCACGATATCACCTCGTCGCTGCTCCCATCCTCCACCAGCTCATACGTCTTCGACAGAAACGGCGCCGGAACCGACCTCTTCGCCATTTGCGCGCCCTTCCCCGCCCACCCACCAAATTAATAAAGTACAAAAACAACGATTGGAATATTTGGGTGTATATATATTATATTATGGAAACTAATCAACAACTGAAGAGCAAAAATAACGATTGGATTTGGGTGTATATATATTATGGAAATTAATCAACAACTGAAGAGCAAGAGGCCAGGCGGTGAGGAATTCCCAGCCCCAGCAGTAGAATCCGGAGAGGAACAATCGGGTGTTAGATTTTTCCATAGCTAATTGTTTCGGTGTGAAAGCAAGAAGAGGAAGAGGAGATCAATACGACCATAACTCGACTCTTGGCTTTCCACCGATTTTTCTTGTGTGGGTTCCGGCACGGGATTTTTTTGTCTAGTTTTTAATTTAGAGAGAAAGAGAGAGAGAGAGAGAGAGAGGAAGATGAAAAGGAGGGGAGGAAGGCATTTTGTCTCGTTCTCTTCCATTTTTAAAAAGGATTTTTTTAAAAATTTTCTCTACTTTTAACATTTCTCTCTCTACTTATTACCCCTATAATTTTTCAAAAATATTTTCAAAACACAAACCAAATAAAGTAATTCTTATATTTTTTAGTAGTTTTTTAATTTTTTTTTGATAACTTTTGGGTAAGTCTTAGACTAAGTAGTTTGAGAGAGAGAGAGAGAGAGACGGGAGAGAACTTGTGATGAAAGACGGGCGTTTGTCTTCTACGCTCAACGTAGAAACAATGCTAGAAATACAATTTTAAATCATAACTCCACGGATTTGCAGCATAGAAGGCAGGGTAGCTCGGATGATGAGTCCATGGATGAGAATGGGTCCAACAAGCGCTGGAAAGGGATATGGCAGCTGCATGTTCCCAGGAAGGTTCAGGTCTTTATGTGGAAATGCTGCCATGGAATTTTACCGATAAAAAGGGAGTTGCAACGCAAACAGATTGTTGACAATGCTAGCTGTCCGGTCTGTGGTGATGATTTGGAGTCGTTTGTGCATCTCTTTTGGGATTGTCCGTTGTCCCGCCGGGTGTGGTTATGCTCCCCTTTTCAGTTGGATGTCGTAAATGTACAAGTTAACTCTTTTATTAATCTGTGGGATGGTTTCTTATCACGATGGGAGACTGTATCTAATAGGGAGTGGTGTTTGAGGTTAACTGCTATGCTCTTGTGGTACATTTGGAAAGGGAGAAATGGTGCGGTTTTTTATCACAAGATCCTCCTCCCTAATATGAGCAGCAGACGTGCAGTGGCTGCTTTTCAGGAATTTTTGGTAGTGAACCGCCGGTATTTTATGAGAGAGGAGGAGGTGGGGAGGTGCAAAGGCAATTGTGGCAACGACCGTTGGAGGGGTCCTTCGAGATTAATGTAGATGGTGCGTGGAGGAAGGAATCTGGGGAAGGCGGTTTCGGAGCCGTGATTCGAGATGGTAGGGGGAGCTTTGTTGGTGCTATTATGGGGAAGCTGTCGTGGTGTGCTAGCCCTGCAGTGGTAGAAGCCATGGCAATCCGAAGAGGGATTCTATTGGGGAGCCAGTTGGGATTAGGGTCAATTGTAGTGGAGAGTGATGCTCAAGCTGTGATTAATATGATAAATGGGCAGATTGTGACTAGTCAGGAGTTGGGGGTTGTTCTTCATGATGTCCAGGCCTTGGGTAGAAGTTTTCAAGTCTGTTCTTTTTCCTTTGCCAGTAGGTCTTGCAATATGGTTGCTCATCTGTTGGCGAGCAGAGGTATATTTGGTATGGGGTCTTGTCTTTGGACTGATTCCCCATCGTTGTGGTTACTTGATCCCTTAATTAGGGACGAGTCTCATTCTTGATGTAATGATTTTTTTCGTGGTTATAATATCTGTTATTGGTTGGCAAAAAAAAAAAAATCATAACTCCACATACACAATTAAATTTAGGATCGTTTGATGCACAGAAATACATTATGTCAAACCAATCTGAATAATATGAATCACCGAAATGAGTCTAAAACAAATCCATAGAAGGAGAAAACTGACCGTCTCTATTTTCTGGATGAAAAGAGGGATCCATTCCCATTAATTTTGATCCATTCCAATTAGTGTTTTCAACTCAAATGCGTCATGTCACTTTGGTGCAAACCCGTCGTCCACGCTTTCGGTCAAAAACCCAACAAACAACAAAATAGTGCCTGTCTGTTCTAATCCATTATTATTCAAACATCAGAGTTAGGTTAAGTTCCGCCAAGGGTGTTTTTAAGAATTTTTGGGTTTTTTCTTGTTTTGTCTTTATTTATGTTTTTTTTTTTGAGTTTGTTAGTTTTGCGCCTAATTTTATGAATTATAAATTCGTCTCGTCAAGAACGAATTGGAAAATTAAAAAAATTTTGACTTTTAGGCTCTGATTGTTTCCGGTAAAATATTTTACCTATTTTCCAATGTTTGGTTGTGGAAAAAATTAGGAAAATATGTAAAATATTTTCTATCAATTGAATGAAAATGACTTATCCTTAAATCTTCCGTAAGTTATCTTCCGAAATGAATCCGATACCTTCTACTGCAATTCTCATTATTCAGTTTTCTTGATCGTCAGTCCTGACCCACATTCAATTCCAATATTCTCATATCTCTCCACTATTTAAGCCCTCCTCTCGCTCTACACTATTTTGTTGATTTCTGAAAATATTTTCAAGTGCCAATCAAACATCGAAAAATAAAAATTTAAAGTTTGTTTTTTGAAAAAACATTTTACATGAAAACTATTTTACATTGTAAAACATTTTACATCGAAGCAAACGGAGCCTTACCTAAATATTTTTTTTGAATATCCAAGATAAAAAAATTTAAATAAGAACAAAATAAGAAAAATCAACAAATCTTAGCAAAACTTGTCCTTATAGTACTTTGTTTTATTATCACCATATACACATTAAAATAGGGATATGGAAAGGTACGGAATTAATTACCCCTTAGCTTCCCCATTTGTTGGTCACTTTTGCTACTCTTTGTTGTCCTAATTAAGAAAAGCGTTCATGTGCAAAAGTAAAGGACAAAAGTTGATGAGTTTACTATTTTGCCATCACTTTTAAGTTTTAAACTTGATTATAGTTATGGAGGAAGCTATGGTACACAGGGTATACCGTATGTCTAAATTATGACAATTTGTGATTTACATTATGCCGATTTTTGGTTTTCTAATGCATATTTATGATTCAAGTTACGACTTGTACTTTAAAATTTACCCGTTGAACAGGTCATTAGCAGGTTACTCATAATTAAAAAATATTGTTGTTATGTAACCATAATTATTCGTACCGGAATCCATAATACTTGTACTCTAACCAAATATATGCGTACAATATCAAAAATTAAATAATGCTACCCACAAATGTTATAATAACACCATAAATGGGCATTATCTTACCACAATGAGTCGTACCAAAAAAAATTGACTCGTATGATATTCCGTAACAAAATCAAAATATGTCGTATTAGAATCAATAATTGTTATACTCAAGCCAAAAATATTTGTAAATTCCACACATTTTATAAAATAACCGCAATTGTTATGACAATACCTAAAATTGTCATTTTCTCAACACAACGTGTCGTAACAAAAGAAAACATATTTAAATACCACAAATTATACAACAAATCACAATTGTTATGATAATATCATAAATTTACGTTTTCTTACCACAATGTGTCGTACCAAAGGAAATTAATTAAAATATTCCGTAATAATACATGTCTAAAATACCACAAATTCAGTAATATAACCAAATTTGTTATGACAACACCATAAATTGACATTTTCATACCCACTACGTGTCGAATAAAAAAATTCAATCGGAATGTTCAATTAACGATAATTATAATTAGCAAAATACCATACCACAATTTCAGTACTATAACCAAATTTGTTATGACAATACCATAAATTGACTTTTTCATATCCACAACGTGTCGTATAAAAAAATTCAATCGAAATGTTCAGTTAACGATAGTTATAATAAAAAAATATCATACCACAAATTTACTAATATAACCAAATTTGTTATGACAACACTATAAATAGGCGTTTCCAATCGGAATGTTCAGTAAACGATAGTTAAAATAAGCAAAATATCATACCACTAATTATTTTCAATTCCAGCCACATTATTTTTTCAAATTTTAAAATTTCCACCATATTATCTTAATTTTTGATTCCCTCCACACTATTTTTTCAAATTCTTATTTGTCCCTACACAATACCTCAATAATTAAAACTAAAAATGAAGTTCTCGCTCAAAATTTTCATCCAAGAAATTCACCAAAAAAGTACTATACCCAAATTTTGGAATACAACTACAATTTCCTCTCAAAATATTAGTCTAAAGTAAATTCTTTCTCTACAAAATTTAATTCAAAAAATCAAAATTCTTTCAATTTTTCATGGAAAAATGAGAGGTCACTAAAACAAATAATTACCCAACTGTCTCAAGATACGGATATTCAGAGTGGTGCACTTAACAATTGGCACTATATATTTGACAGGTGGATCAATGCCAAACCTTCACCCTATGCATACAAATCCAAATTTAATGGTGGTCCTTGGAACTAGGTCGTGGAAGTACAATATAAATAATTTTGTAAATTTACTGTCATTGTACTTTCTTTTAAAAAAAATTATTATAGTCGACATACTGATTTACACCAATGACATAGGCTAAAATATGATCTGCGTGCCGATGATGGAGTTTTCTAAACTTGATTGAGGCAAAAATTTATGTAGGTGAGTTAATCAACAAACATAAAATACTCAACGGATTTAATTGTCGTTATTGTGTCACGGTAGCATGGCTACTGTATATTCAACAACAACAGAAGATTAGGTTTCATATCAAATATAAATTGAATGTACAAGCTAAATGTCATTAGTGAGTGTATTTTTAGAATGATCGATCAGGGTTGTTAGGATGTCAAGTTGTACGATATTTAATTTGTGATATTTTAGACATGTATCTTGCTTGAGTATAATAATTATTGATTGCGCTACGACATATTTTAGTCTTGTATTTAGTATCTTTTGATCGATTTTTTTTGGTACGACACATTGTGGTAAGTAAGTGCCAATTTTTTGTATTGTCATAACAATTGTGGTTATGTTATGTAATTTGTAATATTTTACATATGAGGGAGAGAGAGAGAAAGTCAAGGAGAAGAGAACAACTTGTTACCTACTAAGCCCTTTTTTTATTTTAATAATTGGTTTAACCAATGGGTGGTCCAGATTATTTACTTTGAAATTCAAGGGTTTAAAATCATGGTGCGTACTGTACACCCCCTAATAAGGGGTGTGTACCATAGGACTACCCGTTAGTTATAAGCAATGACAACGGTGATTTTAGAAGACTTAAAAGGTAAAAGGAGAAAATAAAAATATGTAAAGGGCGATGATTATTCTTTATTTTTCTGGTTAAAAGGTGCGAAATTAGATTAATTCAAAATATCTAGAGTACACAAATCTTCGGTACATGATCCTCTTGGTATCTGCCCTTACAAGTAGGCATAACATCTAGAATATGAAGACCGGAATCTCTCTGGAAGCCCAGATTTGCTAGTCGATCAGCACAAACATTTCCTTCGGCGGGTCGCTTTGTAACGTCTAGACGTTGCAAAAGGTACTTGCAATCCTGAGTCCACCTGGTGGGAATCCGTATACTCCTGTTTAAGTTTGTTGTTCATAAGAAGTGCAATAATTATGGAGAAATACTTATTTACGGATGTGCTATAAACTACTTATTTGTAGCACCAATCAATTACAATCGTCTAAAAGTGTTCTGAACGGTCCGGATTTTTTATAAAACTTTAACTTTTTTCCGGAAAGTTTCATTAACATCTCAACCGTTCGAAACACTTTTGAACGGTCACGATTGAGTGCTATATAAACACTCGTTTACAGCACCTCTGGAAATAAGTATTTCTCATGATTATGTTCTCCTAGCAAGTTGGAATTCCCAAAAGTAAAATGCACCAACAACTTGGGGCGAAGAGAGTATTAATTCAATCTGCCTACATGTAACAACTCTGACTTTTAGTGAATATAAATCTCGTTTAAATATTTGAAAATTCATAATTTAAATCTTGGATTGCTTTAAAAAAAAAATTTAACTTTGATAATCCGTCATAATTAGATTTAAAACTTATAAAATTGGATCTTTTCGCACCGGACAATCTAGTCCTTTCCGAAAGACAAGTATGCTTATAAAAGCACTTGTATATTTTCCTAGTGAATAAATTAAATCTTGAAATTATATTTTCTTGACTAGAACTCCTACATGGCAAGTAAAATTAGCATCCAAACAATTGATTAGAGAAACCTAGTTATCAATCAATTTAGTTACCCTTCCTAACAATTAAGAACCATTGGATCAAAGGAGGCCTTCATTATGCTTACAATGGTAGTAATCATTATGCATGCCATGCATGCAAACCTAAGGTTATATAGCCTTAAACCTAATTACCTCCCCAAGGTCACTTTTCTAGATTTCCTAAGTACTTGTATATACATATATAAGTATATATATACCTCATAAACTATTTTAAGCATGCCTATATAAGTCTATATACTTAGATATACACTTTCTAGGAAAAGTCTTACCCATTGGACAATGTAGGGCACTTAAAAGTCTCACCACTCATCATCTCCTCTTCCATAAACCTAATAAGACTACTTAGTACTTATGGATGCATATATATATATATAGGTATATATATGTAGAGATCCATATTTTCTATAATTTTCGAAACGAGTATTAAATGTTTAATTAGGAAAGTATGGCATAATTGGTAATTAATTAGATTGGGGCTTGAAGTGAAAGAATAAATAGTTGAGGGAGTGTAGGTGTGATAAAAAGATACATGAGTATATATAGGGGTGTGTGAAGAGTAGGAGATCATTTATCTCCATTCCACTCTCTCTCATCCGTCTCTCCCTCTCTCCCTGTCGATCTCTTTCTCTCTCCTCTCCTCTCACTCAAAAGTGCACTCTATCTCACAAAACCTTCAAGAATCAACCTCCCACCGGCCTTCCATTCGTGTTCTTGAGCTCGGAGATCCTTGGGTCGAGCTTGAATCGAAGTTTCGAAGTTCAAAGAGGCTAGGGTTCATTCAAATCACGTGAGTCTTGGCCATTGTTGCGAGGTAGGGACTTTTTTACCTTTTTTATATATTTATATGTTGATTTGGTGTAGAATCATGCCTTGGATCATTGGATTTAGTTTTTGTGCTTGCCTTGAAAGTCTGCAGATTTGCTGCTCGAAACCATTGTTGCGAGGTAGGGACCACTTTACCTTTTTTTATATATTTATATGTTGATTTGGTGTAGAATCATGCCTTGGATTATTGGATTTTAGTTTCTGTGCTTGCCTTGAAAGTCTGCAGATTTGCTGCTCGAAACCTTGTGGTATCGATACAACTTAAGAGTTGTATCGATACTATAAACTTATCTTTTTGGGTAGTTAATGTTGTATCGATACGACTTTGGTGCGTATCAATACCAGGACCTTAAGTCCAGTTTTGCTCCTGCTGCTTCTCCGTCGATTGTTTTGACCCCCGATATCATCTAAACCCTTTTGGACACCTCCTAATCTATCTCAAACTCACCTAATTGACTCCCTTTGACCATTCGATGCTATCCTTGTTCCGTTGGTCTTCCTGTTAGCAAGAATCGAATAAGGAATCACTTGGTTAAACATCATTAAAGTGCATTCCATAGATTGTTGGTATTTGTGATCGTTCAAGGTGCATTTGTGATTACGTTGACATAATGTGTGATGTTTTATCTATGAATGTGATCATGGGGGAGTCTTAGCTTGCATATTGCATGAGAAAATAGTTGATTGGGTCGAAAGTTGGTTTAGGGAATCCCGTAACGCAAGAGGTGGTAATACGGAGACTTCGAGGGATTTTGTAACGCAAGGGGTAATAATACGGTAACCCGAGTCGTTAAGGATCACCGTGACGCAATGGGTGGTAACATGATAATCCTTGTGGTGTTATACGGTAGCTTAAGGGGTGGAAATCCCGATGGTGAGAGTTTGGGTTAGCGAGTCGAGTTGGGATTGTTGAGTTGTTTGTGTCATATGACTTATGCATTCAATCTATATAGAGGCTCATTTACAAGTTGATTAATTACCATCTATCGAGCTGTATTTCCTTAACCGCTTTCGTTTGCAATTATCATCATATTTACATATAAGTTTGGTAAAGATTTTTCTACTGGGTTAGTATAGCTTAACTTAATCTTTCTTTTCAGGACAAAATGCTTGACAATAGATTGCATGCATTCGTGTGCTTGGACATGAAGACTTTTTGAGAGTTAACCTTGTTTTAGTTACTTAGTCATCTTTTGTAATTGATTTACTTTTGGTAAAGATGAGTCTGTAACTAATTGTTCTTGTTTTCCTTTTGACTAAAAAGTTTGTAATATTCTAAACAGATTCATACATGTAATTAAGTTGATTTGGGCCGTGATGCCAAAGTTGTATAATTTTAAATTTTTGGGGACTTGCTTGTAAAGTTAAATAGTTGGGAACTCTTCTGGGTATTATTTATGTTATGTGAGGATCTTTTATCAAATTGGATTATTTATTTATGTTGAAAATTGATGGTGTGACAATACTAGATAGAGAGAAAGGAAGAGAGAGAGGGAGAGGGAAGGAGAGAGAGAGAGAGCCGAGAGGAGAGAGAGGCCAAGAGAGTGAGAGGGAGAGAGCGTGAGTGTGTGCATGTGTTTGTATACTCTAGCAAGCTATCTCTTTTACCAACTTCACACTCAAGCCTAGAACTACTTGACAACCCATTCCTAAACTACTTCAAGCACACAATCTAGCCCTTAATCATCCTAGTTTCTACTTACAAACTAGACCTAGGATTGACTAAATATGGGAAGACTACTCCTTAGCCCAGCTATGATTTCCTTCTTACTTGCAAGACTTGCCAACCTAGGTTATAATCACCTAGGATTGCCTTTAAGCCTTAGAAAATCTCCATAATTACCTATTCTTACACCTAGATTGGATTGACATGGCTTTGGCATGTTTAAACGTGTGATTGGACAAGACCATAGAGCTAAAAAATGAGAGAGATGAGAGGAGGGGGGGGGGGTGGCCAAGAGGGGAGAGAGGGAACCAAATTTTTGCTATAAATAGGACCCCCCCTCATGTCATTCAACTCACATTTTGAAACCTTTCAACTTCTCTCTCTAGAATTCTTGAATTTGTTCTTTGTTCTTCTTGTTCTTGAGTTATTCTTGAAGTTCTTCAAGAAACTCATCCAAGACCGCCACTAAACTACTACTCGACCACCCTTTTGATCCAAAAAAGTTTAGTAGTTAGTCAAGAACTAATTTTAAGAGAAACCATTTCTCTTTCGAAGCTACCGAAGCTTTTTGTATGAAGTCACTCCGTTCAATCACTAACTTACTTATTCGTAGCCGTCCTACCGCCAAGAAGAACGGTAGAATACCTTTAACCACTTTCTCTAAGTATAAAGTATAGTATATGTAGATTTCCTGTACTCTAAACATAAAAAGAAAACTATATTCAAGTTTTGTGTTTGAAAATGTATGAAAGAAAAATAACTAATAAACTTGTTCTACTAAAACCGCAAAAAGAAATATGAGCATGATGAATAACTCGATTTTTACTCTAAATAAACATACGTTATTTTGAACTTTCCCAAAAGAAAGAAAGAACGAAAATTTGAAAGATAAGAATTTGACGCTTGATTGAAAGTATTCGTATTTGATCTTTAAGATGGTTATGAGTAAGTATACATGTTTACTAGGATTTCTTGTTTTGATGTGTGATAGTGTATAAGTGGTTTTCACTCCAAAGGTGTCCGTCCATGTGACACTATGCTTTAAGTGTGTGGTAATTGTTCGAATGTGATTCCGTGAACATGAGCATGATAAAGTAACATAGAGTTTGGATGATCTTGCTAGTTTAGTTTCAAGATTATAATGAATGATTTATATTATAGTGCACAAGGGTCCTACCGTGGAGTCTTTGCATGAAAACGAGACACAGAAATCGAGAAAGTAGAAACATAACACCTAGAGTGTGGTTAATGCAAAGACGTGATTTGAAAAAGAGAAATGGTTTAAAAACCACAATGTGGCCAAATATAGTAGCCCATTGTGTGGTGTGTATGTATGTGTCCCAATGGAAATTCGGGATGGCGGAACCATTGTGAGGATACTCGGGAGACCGAAATAGCGAAATCGAGGTTGGGTGTGTAGCTTGGTTATCCGCAGAGAGAAGCCAATGCAAAGTTTTGTGTGCCAATGAGAACCCGAGACGGCAAAACTATTGTAAGGATCCTCAAGAGATCGGAATGGCGGAACTAAGATTGGGTGTGTTAAAAACAATTTTGAAAATGTTAATTTGGTAAAGGAAATGTGAAAATAGTGACACGTTCTACGAAATGTCGCGTTGGAGAAACTTAGATACCACCGACACTAACGATAGTTGAATAGTGGATGTGGATGTGTCATTGTTGATTGTGATATTGAATATACATGTGTTAATTGAAATCTCTGATTTTATATGAGTTACTATACTACTTCTATGCCCTGTTGTTGTAAGCAAGTGTGAAATTATTCTATTAAGCTTTTGTAGCTCATGGTGTTACCTTTGGTGACCCTAACATGTTATATTAGTGGCGACGCTGGTATAATGTGTCAGACCTTATAGATGAACAGGGTAAACTTTATATCTTGGAGGCTTTCGGAGTCGAGGAGCTGGCTAGGATGGAGGAGCAGGCGGAGCAGTAGATAGGAACCCTAGTTTCTCCTTCCGTGTTTAATAAAAGTACTCTTGTGAGAGTTATGATATAATAATAAGCCAAACTCTATTTAGTTTTCAATGAAAAATGTTTATTTAACGTTCCAAAAATTAGGGGCGTTACACTACAGTTATATAAACAGTCGTTTCACGTGTTGAGTAATTTTTGTTCTGTAGATTATGTTTAGTGATTAGCATTCCACATACCATTCCACATATATTGGGATGTATAGTGTATGATGCCGATCAAAGTCCTTGAAGTCATTCAACAAGTCATTGCGTCGATCGAAAAGTCTTTTAAAGTTTCTTAAGTGTTTTTTAAGTTTCAAGAGTCAAACACATATTTCAATTAGTCTATGGTCAAGTCTTTTTAATTTGTATCTTGAAAATGTAAGTGTCTTTCTTTATTCTTAGATGGTTGTTCTAAGTGGCCTATAAATTATGTTGCTATGAATGAAATTAGTAGTTTTGAGTGTTGAATTAAAACAGCTTTTGGCAAGTAAGAAGTTTACTTCTTATTCTTTGTTTATGTATCTCTTAGGTGAATTTTTTTTAAGTGGTGAACGATCCCAACACCTTGTATCCTCGTTAATCTTTTGGTGGTGAAATCTGTATCCCTTCGGTTTTAATAGTTGGTGATGAGCAATTATCTTGTTTTTTTTTCATTTTTACTTTTTCTTCCTTGCATCTACAAAATCCGGCCGCCGTCAGAGTATTAATCCAATCTGCCTAAAGTTTAAACAGTTGTTTCACGGGTTGGATACTTTTTGTTTCGTGGATTATGTTTCGTGATTAGCATTCCAACTGTATTGCTTTTGTTATTTTCCATTTGCAAACTTTAACTTCCATTTTTAGCTTCTTTTCAGTATTTTTTCAAATTAGGCGACTTTGGATCAAATTTGTCAATTTCATACCGGCAAGCATACCATTTTCTCTATTAGACAGTACGTACTAGTACCCATGTATTGTTAACCTCTGGATTGACCGCAACACATAATTAATATATTTTTGATATTTTTCGAATAACCAATAAAATTTAAAATAGAGAAATAAAACAGATTCTAGCACTTTGATATACCTTAACATTAATCCTAATAACAAATTTAGATGATCTTTTTTCTTTCTTTGTTTTGATAAGCACAAATTTAGATGATCGACATCGTATAAACTCCAAGGCTCCGTTCAGTTGCCAGGAAAGGATGGGAAAATTAATTTTTCCATAACTTTCCTAGTGTTCAGTTAGCAGGAAAATTCTAGGACTGACCAATTTAAGTTTTCCTACAGGAATTACTTTCCTGCAAAAGTGATCCTGCAAAAAACACAGGATTTTGTGTCACGGGAAAAGGAAAATGAGTGAACACTCACAAAATTTTCCCGAAAGTTTCTTTTTTCTGACAAATGAACAATTAAACCTTAATTTTTCTTGCAAAATTCTTTTGTCAAATGAATACTCACAGAAATTTTTTTTTTTCCTTTTACTTCACCTCACTTCACTTTTCTGGGAATCAATTTCCAACACAACTTTCTCGACAACTGAACGGAGCCCAAGTGTTGTTGAATTATCATAAAATTCAAGCCTTTTTTAAGCAAGATAAAAAATACACATTTTTTGTTGTACCGACCGAAATTTCGGTACAAGCACATCAATCGGTGACAAGCTGGTATTTTGGGCGGTGTGAAACACCTATGTATGTCTATCATTTTATTGCCGGCATGGTATGTAGACATCATTGACTTTAGGCTGCGTTCTCTTGAACTTAACTTAAATCTGAAAGTTTTGTCCTTATTTGAATTTTTTTGTATTTGTTAGTTTTGCACCAAACATTTGTAGATTATTGATTCGTCTCGATAAGAAGAATCGGTTGAATGCTAACTATAGCAAATTAATTCTAAACACAATAATATAAACCTTATTAATAGTTTCCCAAGTACGCAGAGTGTAGAGTGACAAGGGCAGCCCAAACACCAGGCCATTAAGGTCATCTCCTAGTGTGGCCTCACATGCACGTGGTGTATATGACCTATATTGCAATTTTTTATTTTTGCAAAACTACTCTACTCAGTAAAAAAAAAAAAAAACTTTAGTTTTTAACTTTTTATACATGCCTCCTAAAAAAGACCCTCTATATTATGGTTTTTTTTCGTCAGGAGTAATGATCAATTCTTTCATATAAATTATTACTCTTTCATATTTCAGAATTGAAATCGTAAAATTCTAGAAATATAGACAGTAGAGATTATGTATTCTTGAGTAATAAGTTTACATCTAGAAAGGAAGAAATACCGTTTTGAAGACAAATAAAAGATATTTAATTAAGTTCAACATTAATATTTAAACTCTTCAAGGAATAAGATTTCGTCTTAGGCTTCCAATAAGGTTGAGCTATAGCTATTTTCGTGGAACCAATGAGAACAAATAAAATTGCCATTATTCATTAATTACATTAGGTGTCAAGTGAAAGATGGCCGGCCTTCAACACAAAAAAAGGAAAAAGGTCCAACTACATCCACAACATTCTTGGAAATATGTCATGCTTTGACGGTAAAGTCGTTGGGGAAGGAAGGATCAGTTGGTTGGTTTGATACTGAACTTCTGATGCAGATATGGAGAATTTGGTCTCCCCGTGAAAGCAATTTTCAAAATATGGCAGCAAAAATGGCTTCCCAGGTTTGATGCCAAAATTTGGCTTCGGCAGGGCAAACAATGGACTTGCTCTTACAATTCAATTGTCATTCAAATGGGTGTGTAGCACCAAGTGTGGGTCCAATGAGCATATGCCCATACTGAGAATATTTGTTAATTGTTAATATTGAAAATGCCTTTGATGGGTATTAATTATCAAAACACGTCATTGATCATCATTTTTCCTAAACAAGGTTACGTTTCTCTCCCTCACTACTTGATGCACGAGGCTTAGGCCTTGTTCTCTTAAATTTATAATTTTTAAGTACTTATTTTTTGTTTCACAAGACAGATCATTATCTTCCAATACATCATTTTTAATTCAAAAAATAATACTTATTTCTCTTAGCGGAACGGGCCTTACTATGTTTCATACATTCAATCCTTGTTTACATGTCGATTCTTTAGATTCACAAGAGCAACACTTGTAACCAAAATTGACAAATCAATAGATTTAAAGGAGGGAAAATGATGGTCAAGTACGTGTTTTGATAATTAATCCCCACCAAAAACATTTTCAATATTAACAAATGTTCTCAGCATGTCCTTGACGGGTATTAATTATCAAAACACGTCATAGGCAGTCATTTCCCCCCTTGTTTATTAGAGTTCTAATTAGGGGAGTTAGATCCCATCCAGTATACCTTTCCATCCAGTCTCATCCCATCTGGCCTTTATGGGTCCGGAATAAAAACAGTTCACTTTTTAGAGCTCATCGAGAAAAACAGCCATGCCAAAGATCACGTTGATAAGATACCATTTGATATAATTTCAAAATAAATTAATTTGATATAATTTCAAAATAAATTAATTTGATATAATTTCAAAATAAATTAATGTTGTATTAAAAAAATGTGCAACACAAGATTGCAACCCTTCAAAACATTTCTCCAAAACTTAATGCAAAAGGCCGAGCTGGCCGGAATTGGCCGGAAAGGTACCTCAAAATCCCAGAAAGAGATAATACCTAAAATGAAGAAACATTCTCCAATCAGAGACAACTACTGTACTACTTTTGACCTTTTTAGTAAAACAGAGTTCACACAGGAAACCTATTCAAATGCCTAAACGGCGTAAAGAAGGCAATCAATCAGCAAAACACAAAGTCAACCCCCATCAACGGGCCATTGCTTTTCTTTTTCCAATCTCAGGTTTACATATTTTATAGGTGACCTAACATACTAAACAAAGACAGCTGTATTAATGGTGGCAAGGCAATGATACAGGGGATAATTATGCTAATATTCGCATCAAACAAGTTGGCTTCCTTTTTTTCTTCTTCTTTTTTTTTTGGCCTTCGAATTTTGATAACAATTAATAGTAAAATGCTTTGCTTCACCATTTGGCATCTGAACTTACATAATCAACCAGAAGAAGATTGTCGCACCGAACAAGCCACCACTTGTGCCCATTGTCGCAACCTTGTCTTCACCGTCTGTGGATTATCGCCTTCACCGCATTTTCCCCGGAAAACCAAACAAAAGCGGAAAAATTCAATTAGCAAGAAAAACCCCAAATATAAGGAAGGATTCGTAATTTCGATGGTAGGCGGGCAAATGTTTATAGCAAAAGTTTGTACTTCAGAAAGCTGAATTGAATTTCATTGGTAAGGCCTACTATGACTCTTGGGTCTACAACTGGATTAAAGCATAATTTGATATTTTGATCAAGTATGTATCGGTGTTCAATTAAGCTCAATTTTTGAATTGTCCCCGAAAAAATTAATTCATACAAAATAAACGAATCTGATCAGAGCAACGTGCCCTCAATAACTTACAATATAGTGGGTAAAAACACAGG
>BPLS01026553.1:0-16060 GCA_019656275.1 Rhododendron kiyosumense
GTGTTGAGACATTTTTGTCTCATGTTTGATTATACACTTCGTACACACTGTGTGGTTCCGGTTCGTTAAAAATCAACGGTCCAAAATTGTTGGAGTTGGAGCGCTTGATCAACGGTCCAACTTTAATTGAACGAAGGGATGTCTTTTAAACGAATGAGTGTGAAGAGAACTAATTGTTCAAGGGGTGTGTTTTTCCTAACAGAGGGGTGTAAAGCAACTAATTGCTCTAGGAGTGTGTTGCTTAAATGAAAGGGTGTGATTACTCTTCCGAGTAATGTGATTCTTTCAAGAGTTGTAACCTTTCCCAAAGAGTGCTTATGTATCTATATAAATTCCTCCGCCCCAACGTTTTTTACTACACACAAAATATCCATCTCTCTCATAATAGTTGCAGTAGGCAAAAGATTTCGTGGAAGGTTTTCAATTTTGTTGGTTGCAATTCTTCACCCTTAGGCTTTGTTGAATCCTGGGGACGACTTTGCCTGAACCCAACAACAAACTCTATCGAGTGGGGGCAAATTACGTTCTAAAGATAGTGTCTTTAGATACGCTTCAAAGTCTTCGAATTTCATCATCTTAACATTCTGTCCCAACAATTTTAGAACGTAATTTCCGATCATGGCAGCGGCGAAGAACGAGTCTTCGATCAAGATGATGAATCAGGATCTCATCAAATTGGATCAGTTCGATGGCAACAATTTCACCCGTTGGAAGGACAAGATGATTTTCCTTCTAACTGCATTGAAATTGTACTACATCCTTGATCCGAACACGGCACCAATTCCAGCCCCTCCGGAGTCGGGAGCGGATAAATTCAAGGAACAAAGAGTTCAACGTGCTGAAGATGCATTGATGTGTCGTGGGCATATTTTGCATGCTTTGTCAGATCGTCTCTATGATTTTTACAAAGAAACAAAGACTGCAATAGAAATTTGGAATGCTCTGGAATTCAAGTATAAGGTTCAAGAAGAAGGTACAAACAAATTTCTAATTGCCGAATACTTCGATTTTCGTATGATTGATACCAAGCCCATTTTAGACCAAATTCATGCGTTGCAAACTGTTGTTAATAACATCAGTAGTATGAACATCATTCTTCCTGAGGCTTTTCAAGTTGGGGCTATTATTGCTAAATTGCCGACGTCGTGGAAAGACTACAGGAAGAAACTTCTGCATAAGGCGGAAGACTTCTCCCTTGAGCAAATTCAAAAACATCTCCGAATTGAAGAGGAATCTCGTAATAGAGATAAGAAGGGAGAGAATTCTTTTAAAACTGATGTTCATAATATTGAATCTGGATCTGGTTCTGGTTCTAACCGTCCCAACAACAAAAGGAAGAGGAACAATAAGAAGAAGAATGATAAATGCTACAATTGCGGTAAAAAAGGGCACTACGCCAAAGATTGTCGCTCCAAGAAGCAGAAAACTTCTGCCAATACGGTGGAAGAGCAGTTGGTCGCAATGGTGACTGAAATCAATATGGCAGATATTTCTTCTGGGTGGTGGTTTGATTCCGGGGCTACGGTTCATGTGTGCAAGGACAGATCGTTGTTCAAGACATACGAAAAACTGGATGGTCAAGAAGTGCAAATGGGAAACCATGATTGCGCTAAGGTTGCTGGAAAAGGCAGTGCTGAATTGAACTTCACATCTGGAAAAACGCTGACTTTGCTGAATGTTCTTCATGTTCCTGATATGAGAAAGAATTTAGTTTCTGTTGATCTCGTTTGTAAGAAAGGTTTTCGGGTTGTTTTTGAATCCGACAAGTTAATCCTTACTAAGAATGGGATGTTTGTTGGAAAGGGGTATGGTTGTAATGGGATGTTTAAGTTGAGTATCAATGAGAATAACACAGCTTCTTCTTATATTGTTGAGTCTTTTTCATTATGGCACAGTAGATTAGCACACTTAAATTTTCGGTCTATTAAAAACATGAGCAGATTTGGTTTGATCAATTACCATGATAATGCTTGTGACAAGTGTGAAATCTGTGCTAAGGCAAAAATGGCTAAGAAATCTTTTCCTAGTGTTCAAAGGAATTCTGAAATTTTAGATTTGATTCATTCAGATATTTGTGAATTGAATGGAGTTTTAACTCGTGGAGGGAAAAGATATTTTGCCACTTTTGTAGATGATTTTTCAAAGTTCACTTTTGTTTATCTTTTGAGAACAAAAGATGAAGTTTTCAACAAGTTTCAGGCTTATAAAAATGAAGTTGAAAATCAATTGAACAAGAAAATAAAAGTCTTAAGGAGTGATAGAGGCATGGAATATTTTCCTCATGAGTTTGATGATTTTTGTGAATCGCATGGTATTATACATCAAAAAACTGCACCATACACACCACAGCAAAACGGTTTAGCCGAAAGGAAAAACCGCACGCTTACAGAAATGGCGAATTGTATGATTGTGCAAGCTAATGCTCCTTTATATTTGTGGGGTGAAGCTTTATACACTGCTTGTTATTTACACAATAGAATCATTTCAAGGAAAACTAATCTTTGTCCATATGAGTTGTGGAAGGGGCGAAAGCCTAATTTGTCATACCTTAAAGTGTGGGGGTGTTTGGCATATTATAGGGTTCCAGATCCTAAGAGGACCAAATTAGGTCCTAGAGCAATGAAAAGTATTTTCGTTGGGTATGCTGAACATAGCAAAGCCTATAGACTTCTTGATCTCGAGTCTAACACAATAGTAGAATCTCGTGATGTGGAATTTTTTGAGAATAAATTTCGAGCAGATTCTAAGAGTGCGGTGACTGAAAATTCTGGTTCTAGTCCTAATCAAGAAGTAGAACCACAGAACGGTGTCAAACGACATGTGCTCAATGAAGAGCCAAGAAGAAGTACAAGACAAAGAAAAGAAAAAGGCCTAGATCCAGATCATATCTCATCTCAATCTATTATCTTTTTAGTAGAAGGAGATAGAGAAGTGGTAACAAATAAAATCCCCATGGTGTTACAAATTGAGGCTGACCCTAAAACGTTTACAGAGGCCATTAGTTCTAGAGATGCTGCATTTTGGAAAGAAGCCATCAATGATGAGATGGATTCACTTTTGTCTAATGGTACTTGGAAATTAGTTGATCTACCGCCAGGTTCAAAGTCTATTGGTTGCAAATGGGTTTTTCGAAGAAAGTATAATACTGATAACACAGTACATACTTTCAAAGCAAGACTAGTAGCCAAAGGATTTAGACAAAAGGAAGGTGTTGATTATTTTGACACATATGCTCCTGTTGCTAGAATTACTTCTATAAGAATTCTTATGGCATTGGCCTCTATATATCACTTGCAAATTCATCAAATGGATGTGAAAACTGCATTTTTAAATGGTGATATAGATGAGGAGGTTTATATGGATCAACCCGAAGGATTTGCACTTCCTGGAAATGAAAGAAAAGTGTGTAAGTTGACTAAGTCTTTATATGGTCTAAAGCAAGCACCTAAACAGTGGCATCAGAAATTTGATTCATGCATTTTGGCTTTTGGTTTTACTCACAATAGTGCTGATAAATGCATTTACTCCAAGTTTACCAAAAACTATGGTGTGATTGTATGTTTGTATGTTGATGATATGCTCATCATAGGCACTAATATGGTAGGAATTCTGGAAACCAAGAAGTATCTGGCTTCAAGTTTTAAGATGAAAGATCTTGGGGAAGTTGATACTATCTTAGGTATTAAAGTGAGAAAGCATAGTGGGGGCTACGCTTTGTGTCAGGAGCACTACATTGATAAGATGCTTCTTAAATTCAAGCATCTCGGTTTAAAAGATTTTAATACGCCTTTTGACTCAAGTATAAAGTTGACTAAAAATTCCGGTAGAGCCATTGCACAACTTGAGTATGCTAGTGCGATTGGTACGTTGATGTATCTAATGCATTGTACTAGACCGGATATTGCTTTTGCTGTGTGCAAATTGAGTCGTTATACTAGTAATCCAAGTGGAGAACACTGGAAGGCAGTCGTTAGAGTCTTTGGTTATCTCAAGAAAACCATAGGACTTGGGCTATTTTATCATAGTTTCCCGGCTGTGCTTGAGGGATATACTGATGCTAGTTGGATTACTAGTCATGGAGATAATAAATCTACTTCAGGATGGGTGTTTCTTCTTGGTGGGGGTGCCATTTCATGGGCATCTAAGAAACAGACTTGTATATCTCATTCGACTATGGAATCTGAATTCATAGCATTAGCGGCAACAGGCAAGGAGGCCGAATGGATTAGAAACTTATTGTTAGACATTAAGTTGTGGCCTAATCCGATGCCGCCAATAAGTATTCACTGTGATAGTGAGGCAACTTTGTCAAGAGCTTACAGTAGTACTTATAATGGCAAGTCTAGACACATAAGTCTAAGACATGATTTTGTGAGACAATTGATTCGAGACGGGGTGATCACAATAATATTCGTAAGGTCAAGCAAGAACTTGGCAGATCCTTTCACCAAAGCACTTTCTAGAGAATTGGTGTGGTCTACAACTAGGGAGATGGGGCTAAAACCTTTTCAAAAGATCACCGACAATGGTAACCCAACCCAAAACTAGATAGCCTCTGGTCACGGGTTTAATGGGTAAGAACAAGTTGTTGAAAAGTGATCAAGTAATATTGATTCAGAACTTCGGCTCCGCTCAAATTAAAAAGAAGAAGAAGAAGAAGGGAAAATCAATGTTGTCCATTATAGGAAAAAAGGGTTGAAAAACATTCTTAATGAAGTCTAAAATGTCTGGTAATGGAGGCATGTAAGGGACTTCACCTATATGAACGTAGAAGTGGTGCCGCTTCTCACGAGAGTTTAGGTTTGCTCTTTGGATCGTTCATGAAACCAGGAGTTTGCACAGGGCCATAATAGTGCTCAAGCAGTTTTAGAAATCTTTGTATACAAAATGTCGTTATGTGTATTGTATGTCCGGTTTTTTCATTTTAAGAGTACTTGGTTTAAAGCTCAGGCCACCAAAGACTTTGTTGAAACTTTGATGTACTTGTACTAATTGAAGGTTTAAGTTATAAAACACCTTCTTGTATTCATAATAATATTGTTTCTATTGTGATTGAGAGAATTTTTCATTTACTGTTATAATCAAAGTGGGGGATTGTTGAGACATTTTTGTCTCATGTTTGATTATACACTTCGTACACACTGTGTGGTTCCGGTTCGTTAAAAATCAACGGTCCAAAATTGTTGGAGTTGGAGCGCTTGATCAACGGTCCAACTTTAATTGAACGAAGGGATGTCTTTTAAACGAATGAGTGTGAAGAGAACTAATTGTTCAAGGGGTGTGTTTTTCCTAACAGAGGGGTGTAAAGCAACTAATTGCTCTAGGAGTGTGTTGCTTAAATGAAAGGGTGTGATTACTCTTCCGAGTAATGTGATTCTTTCAAGAGTTGTAACCTTTCCCAAAGAGTGCTTATGTATCTATATAAATTCCTCCGCCCCAACGTTTTTTACTACACACAAAATATCCATCTCTCTCATAATAGTTGCAGTAGGCAAAAGATTTCGTGGAAGGTTTTCAATTTTGTTGGTTGCAATTCTTCACCCTTAGGCTTTGTTGAATCCTGGGGACGACTTTGCCTGAACCCAACAACAAACTCTATCGAGTGGGGGCAAATTACGTTCTAAAGATAGTGTCTTTAGATACGCTTCAAAGTCTTCGAATTTCATCATCTTAACATTCTGTCCCAACAGTAGGCAACTACAAGAAGCTGGTGGAGGATCAGAGGAGAGAATATAAATAGAGCAAGAGAATGTAAATAGAACAATAATTCTAATACCACAACCATTCATATACACTACTCACAACAAAGGTGGGACCTATCCACACTGTGTGTGTAGTGTGTGCATGCTCTACCATTATTGTAAGTGTGGATGTATGAATGGGTGTGGTGGTATAAGAACTCTAAATAAAATGATGAATGAAAGGGAAGATATTAGGCGGGGGAAGTTGTGAGTCTGTGACTATTAGTTAGAGCTCCACAACGACCCTGTTTCTTCGGAGAGCAACAACGTTAACTATCACAAAATCAAAATATCTCTCTCTCTCTCTCTCTCTCTCTCTCTCTCGATTCCCCCATGCAGTTAAATGAGCCTAAACGGTGTTAGTCTTGAAGAGAAAAATACTTAAATGCCCTTTATAGTCAGCACCTCATTTTCCTCCCCTCTGTCCATTGCCTCCACTATAAACTGTTAATAAAGACCACCCAATTCTAAATTCTTCATCACTACCGCATTAAACAAATTGCCTCAAACTTGTTGCAACATATTTTTGCATACAAACTGATCAAGAAATAATATTTTTTGCATACACCATGCCAAGTTACATCCCAGTTTTACGGGTGGTTTGGCTTAATTATCCTTTTTTGATGATTTTTTGTTTATTCAATTTTTTTTTTCACATTTCGTTGGTTTTGCGTTAATTTTTTCAGTAGATTATTCGTTCCTCTCATCAAGACGAACAACAATCCACATAAAATTAACACAAAAATGATAGGCTAAAAAAATTGAACAAGGACAAAAAAAAAAATGTGAAACCCATTCAATAATTTGTGTTCTTTTTTTTTTTTGAAATTTTTTTATAATTTCTTTTCACTTTTTGGGTTTACCTAAAGCAGCTCTATCTAACAAGTAATTTTTTTTTTTGAAAATTCTAAACAAATTCACTAGAATGAATGGGATACTATAAACAATTGCCATGACAAGTCAAAATTGGCTCCTTTTTTTAGTTAAGTTTTTTTTCCACTTAAGTTTTTGTAATTCTTTTACTTTTAAAAAAATCAAAAATTACAATAAGAGGGAGAGGCAATTCAAATCATTTGTGTAAATTTACAATCATTCGATCTTCGATTGAGAATTTTTTTACAACTACTTGAAAAAGTGTAAATTTAATGAGCAGTTCAAATCATTTGTGTGAGACCTCAAAATGGACCCCATAAGTCGTCTGTGCATACCATGTTTGTGCACGTAGTGTTTTGTTCAAGCACTTTGCATAAAATTAAAGATCTCAACTTTAGTGGTGGACTAAAATTTTGGATGAAAGGAGCATATAATATATTCAATTTATAAACGAAAGTTAATTTTTTACGGAAACCCTTACAAATACGTTTTAACCAAATTGAATGGCTTCGATCATTTGCATGGGACTCCAAAATATGTCTTACAAAAAATTTGAGTCAAAATTTGTATCAATTTTCGTGTGAGGGGAACTGGCCCCTATATATATCACATAACATCTATAAACATGAGTGAATGATTTGTCAAAATATTCATAGAATAATTAAAATTATCAAGTTTTATTACTTTTCAATATCATATGTTAGTTTGAGAGGCGGTGAATATCAGTTTTGGTACGGAGGAAAAGCAGTGGCTGTTTGGCCACGGTTGCAAGGGTAAATTGGGGGATTAAAATGTGCTGACATGATTTTCTGGTAAAAACTTAACGGTGACTTCACATATGGTCCAGCCAATCAAACAAAGACAATTTCAGCTGGCTGAGGGCCCACATTCCAGCCAATCAAACAAAGACAATTTCAGCTAGGGGAGGGCCCACATTCGCTTGTAAGTTACGTTACATAGAAACGAAGACAATTTCAGCTGGCGGAGGAGTGAGGACCCACGTTCATTGTAAGGATACTTCCAACTTCCTAGCCTAGCAGGTCCTCTCCAAATAATTTAATTTAACAAACCCGTTGTCCCACAGCCACGAGGTCCTGTCCATAATTTTTTTGTCCAAAAATACTCTCTCTCTCTCTCTCTAAATTTAACAAACCCGTTGCCCCACAGCCACGAGGTCCTGTCCATAATTTTTTTGTCCAAAAATACTCTCTCTCTCTCTCTCTCTCTCTCTCTCTCTCTCTCTCTCTCTCTCTCTCTCTCTCTCTCCGGTGCGTGTATGCGTGTCACTCTTCCGTCCGTGTTCCCGCTTATCTCTATCAATCATAATAGATATAGAGCCCGCACACACTCACATCTAGTGTGCGAGGGCCCCACCTCTATTATGAGTATAGATGTGTGTTTGGGTGTGTATATAGGTATGAAGTTAGAATTTTTGTAACTCTATTGCCATCATGCATGTATGGGTGTCTTTATTCTGCACATTCTGGTGAGTTTTTTTGACCTTTTCAAACTAGTACTTATTAGTAATACTTTAGTAGTAAGTTTTTGGCTGTTCAAATCAAAAGTTAAAGGAGAACCAGTTATTTTGGAAATTTCCTGTGCATGTGCAGCGTCCCTCTATCTTCTTTTTTATTTTTAAATCTAAAAAAACTGTTTATTACTCCATTTCTTATCTATCTTTTACTGTATAAAATTTTGTATACTAAAGATCTACTGATAGATATCTACTAAAAAAATGTTAATTTAATAATTAACAGTATTAAAATTGTTAATTAACACTATTAATTTAATGATTAACAGTATTTTCACAATTAACAGTGTTAATTAACGGTATTAAAATTATCAATTAATTATCTTATTCATAATTAATAGAATAAATTTACAATTAATATTGTTAAACTAACAATTAGCAATTCATAGAACCCATGCCCCATACACAATTTACACATCATAAAATATCACTACTCATAGCCTAAATTTTTTCCCTTTTAAATTGAATAATGCAAAAAATAAAAAAATAATAACGTACTCCTCAAAAATTAATTTTTTCTACACAATTTTATCAAGTAGATTTTTAAAAATATAAATTTTATAAAAAAACAAACATATATAATAAAAGTTATAGCATTTTAACGTACATTGCAAAACTATGTGAGCACACACCCCGGAAAATTTTATGAAAAATTTTGGTGCAGTCCCTTTTTGGAAAAACGCGGCGAAACGCTTCGATTGAAAGTCGTCACTCGGGTTTTATCGGTGAAATATCCAAGAAATCAAACTTGAAATGTTTGCTACGTTGTTTGATTTTGAAAAAGGTATAGACCGGTCTGTCGTCACCTTTGATATCTGAGATTCGCGAGCCAGGTTACGAGAATGGAAGGGTTTTATGGCACCCCTCTCCCTCAATCCGGAGATCAGTCTCTACTCGGACATTTTGTAAAATGCTTGTATTTTTCTCCCATTAATAATTTTTTAGCCAGTTAAGGTAGGGGAACAGTTAATAGGGATCAAAACTGTAACAAGTTGCATTTATGTGGCAAAATGGATGGATGATTTTCTTGAAACAATGAATATAAATTGAGAACAAGCATTTGTGAACATTTAGACAAACTGGAACACACTGATCTAAAATGACGTGCATAGGAAGAAACCCTGCATGTACTGGCAGTACCACTGCATGCAAGCATAACCTGCGTACTTCACTTACAAACTGGCGTGTGCTGGTAGATCTAAACCCACAGCTCCTATTCTCAACCCTCTAGGCTTTGGAAAGGACCAGTGCACACCTAGGATAAACCATGCAGTTTATATGGCAAGATATATACAGTTACATACATATGGAATGACCTGAAGCCATGAAAATAATCAGAACACCCCATAAACAGCGTGGGAAAATAAATAGAGACTGGAGCCTAGCTACCATGCAAGGGCCAACCACTGAACTTGATAGCACTACTGTACGCCAGTTGTGTTGGGGTCCACCCATAGTAGTTTTTGTATGACACCCTTAGTGTTGGGTGTTAAGTGTATTTATCTTTGGAGTCTCTTATATATAGTTGTAAACCCTATTAGGGTTTGGTTGTGACATAATGTGAGGGAGAGAGTGAGGCAAGTGTGGGGGGCCGGGTTGTGGCCTCCCGGGGAGGAACCGGCGTGTGGTTCCCAGAGAATTTTTTCATCTTTATTGTATATTGTGTGAATATATAATCAAAGGGAGTTTTTCTCTGAAATCACTCCGTGTGTTTGTGTGTGGTGTCCCTCACGGTCTTAACAACTGGTATCAGAGCGGGGTTAAAGAAGAGGGTCACTAGAGAAACCACGGGTTCGATTTCAAAAAAAAAAAAAAAAGGTGCTCACGAACCTCGTTTTTGTCACCCAAGGAGGTTGCATAGGCGATTGAAAGTGGCGGAAAGGACGATTGACGGAGCAGACTTGCAGGGATCGGAGGTTGATCAGTGCAAACATGCACGAAACTAGTGAGCAAGGATACACTCGGGTTGGTAGTGACACATGCGCTTACTAGAGCGATGGTTTTCGAAGATGATTAACAGTGATCAGAGGCAGTCTGGTTCAATCGGGTTTCAAGACCTATCATCAGGAGTTGCAGTTGTGATTTTGGCTGCATGAGGATGATGATAGGCAACCGATACATGCTTGTGGAAAGTAAAGACAGATGGAGCTGATGTTTGGTACTAAACAAGCAGTATGAGTTTTTGTGATATTGAACAGGTGAAGCAACAGTTGTGGAGACACACAGGAAAGGCACTGGAGTACGAGGAGTCATGACCTGAGATGTACAGGAGTGTCGGTTACCGAATCGAATTGTGTGTGAAATAGTCTATAGACGACAGGCAACTGGTTGTTTGGGAGATGTACAGAGGAATGGAGATGGAGACCAGACGATGCATCGCTTGGATCTCTTCCTTTGTGGATATTGTGACTGGATTCTCTTCAGAATGTGCGATCGCATAAGGAGAGATGGAGTCATGGATCGTATCCTGCGAGGATGCGAGCACTTCGGTCAAGGGGGTGCGAGCACTCTATTGAGGGGGTGCTAAATATCGGCGAAGATGTCGGTATTGCAGTCGGACAGCGCTGCGGGTTTAACCTCGGAAGATCTAGTCTTGCAATGAGACAGTCAGTCAAGCAAGAGTACTTCGGTAAGGGGGTGCTAGCAGCTAGACTTGGAGTTACACAAGTGCTTTGCTAGAGAGGCTGGACGGATGCAACGATTACCCACTCTGGGTGGAGGGGGTGATTGTTGGGGTCCACCCATAGTGGTGGGGTTATTTTGTATAACACCCTTAGTGTTGGGTGTTGAGTGTATTTACCCTTGGAGTCTCTTATATATAGTTGTAAACCCTATTAGGGTTTAGTTGTGACATAATATGAGGGAGAGGGTGAAGCGAGTGTGGGGGGCCGGGTTGTGGCCTCCCGAGGAGGAACCGGCGTGTGGTTCCCGGAGAATTTTTTCATCTTTATTGTATATTATGTGAATATATAATCAAATGGAGTTTTCTCTGAAATCACCGCGTGTGTTTATGTGTGGTGTCCCTCACGGTCCTAACAAGTTGTGAGACTCCATACGCCAGGTACATCATTTGTCTAATGCTTGGCATTACATCTTCTGGGTTATGAAACATGACCAGAAGGATCCCAGAGGACCACCAAAATAAACTAAAGCAGGCATCTGAAAAACTACAACTAAACAGTTCTAAATACAGGAAGCTAAAGTTTGGTTATTAGCATGCAGTAAAGCGTCAACATGAAAAGAAAAGTATAAAATGGATGATCAATGATTCCCACACCAGTTTTGCACATACTGCCATGACTGGCGCACGGCTTGTTGCTACATGTGTGCACCACTGACCACCACAAACAATCCTTGAAAACTTGGTAGCTTTAGGGTCAGGACTGGTATTGATTACTAGCCTTGACCATACTAGCACCCCTCAGGAGTCAGAACAGAATGCTTATACAAATGTGGTTTACCTTCGGCTTTGAGGTTGACGGAAGATTTAAGGTTTGAGCTTGAGATTTGATGAATGGATGGTGAGAAGATGGATATTAATGATATATAGAAATGGGGCCTTTGCTTTCTCTTTCAATGGAGAGAGAGAGAGAGAGAGAGAGAGAGAGAGAGAGAGAGAGAGAGATGAGAAACTTAAGAGCCTTGATGTTTTGTAACTCTTTACACATGAATGCAATGGGTATATTTATAGCCAAAAGTGACTGAGAGAGGGGCAGTAACCAGCTGAGTTAAGGCTGGTTGGGTTAAGAGAGAGAGTCTCCATGCATTAAATGCATGAGACTTGCATGAAAGAAGTTGTAGGAGGGAGGGGAACATGAGAGAGTCTCCATGCATTAAATGCATGAGACTTGCATGAAAGGAGTTATAGGAGGGGGGGAACATTCCCTGCCCGATGGCAATCATCAGAAGACTGTTCATTGTACTAGGGTGGCTGCAAAGTCTTGAGCACGTGGTTGCATAGTGGTGTTTTGACTGGTTTTGATCGGCATACACCATTACTATACCTGTGTGCGCCAGTAGTAATTGAGTCAATGGTCGATGACCGACATGTGGCAGTGTACCAGTGCACGCCAGCACAGTACTAACGCAAGTAGGTAAGGTTTCGCTGAGGCCATTTGGTTCTGGCTTGAAAGGTTTGAAGTGGCGTTTGGAAGGGTTTGAATGAGGCTCAGGACACTCAAAGCTCAAACACACTAACAATCTCGGGGTGTTCTTGACCTTACTCATCATTGGGGAATCAAAATCCGTAAGTAAATTAATCTGGAAAGTCCAAAATAGGGTGTCTACAAACTCAAAAATAGGAGGCTACATTAAAAACTAATAACTTTTTCCATAAATAATATCACCTTCAATATTGTAGGGCATTTTATCTCTACGTCCAGAAAAAAGAAAGTAATTCCTACCAAATCTCCTTTAATTAACGAAATACTAAAATCCTATGAAAGTGCCTAAAACCTTAAACACTGTAAGAGCCTAACCCCTAGGGCACCCTATAAAGTGCCTAAACCCTAAGGTCCCTTATAAAAATGGCTAAACCCTTATGGTACTCTATGAAAGTGCCTAAACCGCTAAAACCGTATAATAGGAAAGTGCACCCTAAAACTCTTAAGAAAGTGTTTAAACCTAAACCCTAGAGCTTTATGAAAGCGCTTAAACCTAAACCCTAGGGTACCCTAAACCTTAGAGTATCCTAAAACCCAAAATCTTAAGGTACTCTAAAACACTAAGGTACCCTAAAATCCTTGGGTACCCTAAGATTTTAAGATACCTAAGGGTACTAGGGTACAACAAAATCCTAGCATACCCTAAACCCTAGGGTGACACTTCTATTAATGATAAATGTATTTTTGTAAAAGTGAACCTAATGGTAATTAAGTATTCTATCTCTCTTTAATGGGAATTAAGTGTGACTTTTCTGTATTTAAAGGTAATTTTCTCAATATTGTACTTGTTTGGTAGACCTCGTTTTCGTTAAGTGGATTTCAGAAACCTTTTCTTTTTTCTTTTTTTTCAAATTTTGATATATAAAATTAAAATTATTTCAGTTATAAAATTTAAAATAAAAAGTGAAAAGAGAGAGGAGAGAGAGACACGAAACTGATGAGAGTGAGAGAGAAAGAGAGAGAAGTGGTTGTGTTTTTCTAACAGCTTCGGCTTTCTTTCTTTCTTTCTTGCTGTCGGTGTTTCACTTTTTCAAAAAAGTAAATTTTAAAAAAGACAAATGTTGACCGATGCAATGTTGCACCGAATACATTGCACCGGATATGTGGGTCCAATTGGTCAGCTTTTCAATTCTCCCCGTACTGGACAATGATATTCATTTCAAAAAAAAGAGACAGACATCACAAAGCACTTCATTGACATCAGAAAAAGTAATGTGAGGTGCCATTTCCCAAGCACTTTCCCCCCTTTTTTTCCCTCTTTAGGCCATCTACAGTAGTATAATCAAAAGCCAATTGTTTTTAAAGTTAATTATATTGGTGCAAAAGATGGCTCACAATGGTATAGTCAAACTTAGCAACATCTTTAGAAATAATCAAATTTTGGGTTTTGGATAACCAAAACTAACAACCTATTTCAATATAATTTGTGAACTCCACACCACATAAGTTAACTAGTTTCAAAATTTGTATACACGTGTGTTTCAATTGATATTTTTTTCTTCTCTTCTTCGCCTACTCTATATCTTCTTCACTTCACCCACATACTATTTTCTTTCTTCCCCTCAAAAAGTGAAGCTCAAATCTCTCGATCATCTACAATTCAACTCATCATTGCCGGATTAAGGTATTTCACTATTCCTTTCCATTTCTATTTTTTTTCCCCAAAAAATTCATAATAGGAGGGAAGAAAGTCACCGATTTTCCCCAAAATTAAGAGAGGAAATCGACATATTTTTGCTCAAAAAAACGTAAATGGAGGGAAGTGAATGGCAAGAAACAGAGGGGGAGAGAAAGTGAAATTGTAGTATACCCTTATTTTGATTATGAATTAGAAGTAACCATAGTAAAGCTCAACATTGTTAAGCTTAAGTGAATAATCAAAAACTGATGTGTCAACTTTTGATTATCAATTTTTTATTATACCATTGTGGATGGCCTTAGATGCCTTTTCCTCAGACATTTCTTTTCACCTTTTCTTCTTCTAAACTCTTTGTTTCTCCCATCTCCTAAACTTGTTTTTGGTATTACATTTTGTATAGTCATGTTAATTTGCTCATATAATTTGACTTTGTTGATGGGAAACAAAAATAGATCAATGCCCATATATATTTTTATAGTTGTGGGCTGTTAAATGATTCTTGATATGGGATCATAATATCTTGTCTTTTTGGAATTATATCATGTGAAAATGAAACGTAGCAAGAACATGATGGGTTATGGAATTTTTGGCATTGTTCGAGTTCTCACTTAATTATGCACTTACGAGTTGATTTATTTGTGATTTCTGGTGTTTATGCATTTCTATGCACTTTTGGCGTTGTTCAAGTTCTAAAATAGAAGATATTTGGGTTCAGGTGTAGTTTATCAGAATTGTGTAAATTTGGCTTGGAAACACTGACTTGGACTTGTCAACCACCTCAAAAAGAAAAGCAGTCGTGCTATCCGTTAGTTGGACCGCCGATACAAGTTAGACTCGTATAACTCAACAAGAACTCGTATAACTGTTTAACTTTTCGTGTCGACCCGTTAACATGAAATGACGCGAATAGAATACAACTCTCGATAATTAACTTGTCGAGACAAACTAATAATTCACAAACTTTTACAAAAAAATAAAAAAATTGTAAAATTAACAAATACAAAAAAATTGAAATAAAGACAAAACAAAATGCCGAGTTAACTTTTTAAGGAAACTGGCTTGTTCATTTTGGGTTTTGAATGAGGTTTGAGTGAAGAGAAATAGATACAAAAATCCCCCAAAAGGGAAAAAAAAAAGAAGGAACAATAGATAGGGTAAAGACATGTCAATCAAAAGAAAAGGTAAAGATAGATACCAATAAAAAAACAAAAAAAAGAAGAAGGTAAAAATTATAAGCGGAACAGGTCACCCACCCATTGTTTGAGAGCAAAGTTGTCAAAAATACATTGATAAGCACGTGGCCAGTCCTTTCTTTCATGATTGGGAAGTGAGAAGTTCATGTCCTTAATGGTTTGAAAAAACAAAAATAGTCAGAGGTTTGAAAAATTACTCCGTAACCGGTTAGCCAGACCGAATTTGTAAAATTACACGCGAAGGACCTATAAGGCAATACACTTGGTTGGTTATGAACTTCAAATTTAGGATTGGCCTGTCATTTTCTCTTTATTTTTGTCACTCCTCTTTTCTTTAACAATACTCTCTTTTGTGTTCTTATTAGATAATTTATTTTGTAAAAAAGACTGTAATGGCCCGATTTTCCAAGAAATTTCAGGCACATTACCCTTAAAATACACTGAATTTTACAAACTTCTAGGCCCCTATCTGCCTTTGTACGAAATTTACATCTCCAAAATAAAATAAAAAGCCTCCAAATAATTAATCCTCTAATGCCTCAAAATTCATCCAAACTCTCCAAATATTCCTTAAATGCTCCGATTCAATTTTCACTAATTCGGCTCCACACCTGAAAAACAAATTATCGAGAACCATAAAACCAGAGTACCTCCCCTCTACCCCTAAATACCTCAGCTCTTCTTTCTCTCTGCCCCCACTGCTCTCTCTCTCTCTCTCTCTCTCTCTCTCTCTCTCTCTCTCTCTCATGGACTTTCCCTTTACATATAGGGGCTTGTCAGTGACAATAGGCGCCAACCAATGAGTCATCAAACACTTTGAAGTCATCATCTTCCCATATTAAGCAGAGGGAAAGAAAAACACCCACTGTGATCTGTTGAGCTTCTTATTTCGTCTCTCTGTATGCACATATATGTATACA
>BPLS01026553.1:16160-29243 GCA_019656275.1 Rhododendron kiyosumense
CTCTCTCTCTCTCTCTCTCTCTCTCTCTCTCTCTCTCTCTCTCTCCCCGTGCATGTGTGAGTAACATTGAGAAGAGTGTGACTGAGGTATGTCACACGGATGTGTCTCAAGTATTTTTGGGACGATGGTGGTCGGGGACAAAAGTTAATGATGGGTGAGTGATGATGATGGAAGAGGGGGAAAGGGCGGTGGAAAGGACGAAAAGTAGGAATAATGAAAACGTGCTGGAAATGATATGGGGCGCGCGGGGGTCGGCTGTTGAAGAAGAAAACCAATGAGAATTATTTCCATGGTCGAGGAAATGTGTCACGCGGTGTATGGGCGATTAGGTTTTCGGTTTCGAAAAATTACGAAAATAATATTGTAGTATAAATAAAATATTTCGAGACAAACCGTGGTTTCGGTGTAGGAAGATAAAATCTCATTGATCAGAATAGATTTTTATACGGATACGACTACATCTGATTCAATTTATTCGGACTAATTAGCTAATCAATAAACCTAACAAAACATATTATTAACAAATAAAATAATTTTTGAAAATAATATCACGAAATTTTTATTTATTGAAAATTTTGGGATGTTACAAAGAGGGAGTGCCGTTAAAAAAAAAAGAAGGAGTGACAAAATCACTTAACTTTCGAATTCGGAAGGACATTTTTAGCCATCTGCTTTCTGACCTCTAGATTGTTGAAATAGGCAGCTGATTTTCGTGCACAAAATCATTTAATTAAAGCCAATTAAATAATCCGTAATTGGAACGCATGAAACCAACTAGTTAAACCACAACAACATTCTTCAACTGACGAACAAATCCATGAGCTAGAAACTAATCACTTTTGGTCTTCCAAAAAAGAAATACATCCTCCTGGGTTATTTTTACGTACTTGAACGCACAGTTTTGTGAGTTCTTTACGAGTTCATTTTGATTATTTGTTTCCATTATAAATGTTGTAAAACTTGTCAAGATCGTGACATATGCCAAAATTGGAATTGATACCCCGTTCCGCTAAGATTTTTAATTTTTTAAATATTTATTTTCCGCTTTACGAGACATGTCATTTTCTCATAATACAATATTTTTAGTTCAAAAAAATAAGTACTTTACTTTAGTTACGGGAACACATCCGGCCAGTCAACCATGACCGCAACACATTTATCTAGATATAAACAAGTTCAAAATTCAACTTCTCAATAAATGTTTAGGAGGACTTTTAGATTCACATATTGTTTACTTGCTTTCTTCTTTTTTCTATAATTCTGCTGCCCATAATAGTTTACGCCACTTTTATTAATCTTGGTGGACAAATCTCATTACCCACTTGCGAGGTCCCAATTAAACCTAGAGCAAAGGTCTGTATGGACTGGCTTCAAATGAGTTGATAGCACTAGAGATGTTTGGAGCATAAGATCTTAGAAGAAAGCAACCCCCTAAGTCTTAGACCTTGACCACTAGACTAACCTCTACGGGTTTGCATTGTTTACTTGGCTAGGGACAAGGGTAGAGTCATTCAAGTTTTTCATTTCAACTCAAAAAAATGTCAGCAAGTCTCTATAATCCAAGCCAAGTTCTAAATTCCAAAATCTAGACCCTTTCCAATTAAAAACCCCACTATTAGAGCATTTGAAGGCACTGGTGTGCCTATTATGCTCTTACAACCATCAGAAGCTGCAAACTCATTGCAATTTTCACAACCCAAAATATCATAAACATCATCAATCATTCTCAGTATTCATACATAGAACCCATAATATGAATTCTTCATCTATAGTGTTGTCTGTACAACATTTAGCCTGACAAATCCAGACCAAGCTGGTTTCCAATACTACTTAAACCGACGAACATGTATCGCAATATGCTTACCTTTCTTGTTTTCCCTCCTGCTACTGAGAGTTCAACTTATATGCCGCCAATGACATCATTGAAGTACTATTTGTGTATCTTCGGTTTTTCTACGGCAAGGCCTCAAAATTCTTAACAGATGGGAAGTACTTAGTAAGGCCTGAAGGTAGGTAATAGAATTCTCTACTCATGGGGTGCTTTTCGAAATCCCTGAACCTCTCCCACCAATGCCTCCCATTGTCAAAGATTCCACTATCAGTACAACGCGGTCGAATGGTGCAATCCAAAAACACCGCGATCAATACTGCTACTGTGGCCGGGGATGTGAAAATGATTTCCACAATTGTGTTGAACTGCAAGTAATGGTTAGAAATTCCATTTAGTTTCTCCAAGCGCGAAAATACTTGCGACTGCTAAAATTCATTTGAGTTAGAAAGGATAAATTGCATGCACAACATACCCAATGCGTGTGAGTGTGAACAGGACCGCGACCGGAAGTTACTATGTAACCATTGAAGTATTGTGTGATTGAGAGGCCCATGAAGATTGAATAAGCTACTATGAACTTTGTTCTGAGCCTGTTGAGGTTGCAGAATTGAAATAAACCAATACCGACAGAAGCTGCACCGGAATGGTATACCATAGTAAATTTCAATAGATAGTTGAAGGTAAAACAGGCATTCGAAGATGATTTGGAAAAGCAAGTGAGGCCCACTTGGCTTATTACTTCATCATGCTCAAATCTCAACTTAAAGCATAACGCCACATGTATAGACGTTTTTGGAGTGAAAACTACTTATGTTGTATCACACATCAAACAAGTAATCTTAGTAATCACAAATACATTCTCATAATCATCTTTAAGATCAAAATATGAATATTTTAAATTAAGTGTTAAATTCTTATCTTTCAAATTTCGTTCTTTCTTTCTTTAAAAAATTGGCCCAGGGTCCACTGTAGCATATTTGTAACTCACTAAGTCCACTTATCAAGTTTTAAACCCATTAAGTCCACTAATATGTATTTGGTAAGGCATAAAGTCCAATTCAATATAAAAGAATTTTAATGCTTTACAGATTTACCCTTTCATTAAAATCTGAAAATATAATCCGTTTATCCCATTATCCCATCCCATTATCCCTTATACGTTTGAAATCACGCTGAGATTTCGGGATTCAACAGTTACACCATGGAATAGAGCGAGACAGAGAGGAAGAACAGCAACGCAAAAACTGTTTGATCGCTCACAAATCTTCTCTGTTTCTCGTCTGTCGTCTCTCTCTATTGGATCAAGCAGTGTCGCCAACCTTCCTTTAGGGTATCTCTCTCTCGCTCTCTCTCTCTCTCTCTCTCTCTATTGATCTCCTGATCTGTATATCTTTGTTGGTGTTGTTGAAGTTATTGTTGTACAGTTGATTTGCATGTTGAACTGAAACAGTTCGTATCTAACATTGTTATAATTATATAACGTTATATGACTTTCTATAATATCCTCCAGTTGGTTTCTAACGTTGTTATAATTATATAATGTTATATGACTTTCTATAATATCCTCCAGTTTGTTTCATATACTATGTATATAGTGTTATTCTTTTTGTATAACGTTATTGCACTTATATAACGTTATAGATATTTCATAAAATTATATAACAGAGTATATTTGGTTTTGTAGAGTTATAAAGTTATATAACAGAGTATATTTGGTTTTGTAGAGTTACCATGAACATATTTGTTTAAAACTTTGTCCTCTTTTTGATATTTCATAACATTATTTGTTTATTTTTTTTGGGTTTGTGTGCAGTTGTCATGGATTCAACAATCATGTTTATTTGTAAGTATGGGGTACAGATTTTTCCATTGAGGTTATCGGGGGGTGATAGGTTGAAGGATGTATTAAGCAGCATTTGTAGTAGGTGGAAGAATCTGTTGGTGGGGAGTTTTTCTGTTTCTTATGCTTACGAGGATGGTTTTTGTGTTCTTCTGAATGAATCTGACTTTGAGAACATGCTTTTCTTGTTTAGTAATTGTGAGCGCATAAATGCAAAGGTTGATGAGAATGAGCATAGTAGCATGTTAATTGTTGGTAGTACTATTGATGAAGTGGGTGTTGACGATGAAGTTGTTGATGATGACGTAGAATATGTGGATACAATGGACCCCGCGGAAAAGTATTGTAAACATGCGGAGACTAGGTTTTTGACAGAACCATGGGCTTATTTGATAGAGGGTGTTGGACAACAATTTCCAAAAGGTGTGAAGGAGTTCAGGGCTGTGTTGGCTAAATATGCGATTGAGAATGGCTTTTTGTACCGTTTCGTGAAGAATGATTTATATAGGGTTACGGCTGTTCGTGTTATTACAGGGTGTGAATGGCACGTGCATGCAATTGTAAATAGAACGAATGGAGTATTTCATATTAAAAAGTGTCATAATGAGCATAATTGTGGGTCAACGTACCGAACCAATAAGCATAAACGCGTGTCATCCCGTCTTGTTGCGAATGAGATAGCTGGGATTATCGAGAAAAAACCCAAGACTTCTCCAATTGACATGCAGGATTGGTTTCTAGACAAGTATGGTCTTGATTTGTGCTATCATAGTGCGTGGTTAGGTGTTGAGAAGGCCAGGGGGGATTTGTATGGAGATTATGAAGGTTCATTCGATAGGCTTCAGTGGTACGTTGAAGCTGCAAGGGCTACGAATCCGGGGAGCGTATTGAGGCTTGAATCTGATCCTGTAACCAAGGAGTTTTCACGGTTGTTTGTGTCGTTTGATGCTTGTATAAAGGGGTTCAATTACTGTCGGCCTTTTCTATGTCTTGATGCCACCCATCTTAAAGGTAGATTCAAAGGAACGCTACTTGCCGCAACAGGGAAAGATGCAAATCAACGTATGTTTGTATTGGTTGTTTATGTTTTGACCTTCCTTTTTTATTTTTTTATTTTTACAGTTTTGAATATATAACATTATATGTTTATGTTTTGACTTTAGTTTGTAAATAACGTAATATGTTATCATTTATGTGCAGGTTTATTCCCTATTGCTTTTGCAATTTGTAATGCTGAGAATGATGCTAATTGGACTTGGTTTCTTGGTCTTTTGAGAAGTACACTGTCCACTCGTCCTATTACCTTTATTACTGATCGTAACCCAGGTCTTGTCAACAACATTCCTGTTATGTTCCCCGGTTGTCATCATGCATACTGTCTTTATCACCTACAGTTTAATTTGAAGGATCACTTTCCTGGTCGGTTTAGGAAAGGTTTTCGCAATAGGCTCGTCGAATTGTTCAACAAATGTGCATATGCTTCATCGGTGTCGGTTTACAAAGCTGCGGAGGAAGAGTTTTACCAATTTGGTGGAGATAAAGCTAGGACCTTTATTGCAAGTGTCCCCAAAGAGCATTGGAGTAACGCGTATTTCAAAGGTCAACGGTATGGCGAGATGAGCTCTAGTGCTGTGGAGTCGTTTAACAATTGGATTCTTAAAGCTCGTGAAATGCCTGTATTTTATTTAGTTGATGAGCTTCGTCGCAAAATTATGAAGCAAATGGCTGCTAGGAGAGTAAAGTCGATGAAATGGAATTCAGTGATTTGTCCGAATATGGATAACAAGTTAGCACACTTTATCAAGAAAGGAAGGTCGTGGAGGATCATTATGTCGAAGGGTGGTTTGTATGAGGTGCGCTGTCTTCCCCCGAAGGTAGTATCTGTTGAGGAAAGGATGTGCTCCTGTGGTCAATGGCAGTCTACTGGTTTCATGTGTAGGCATGCTGCAACAGTCATTATAAAAGCTTGTGGAGGGGAAGGAAATTTGGTGGACCACATGGATCCGTTATACCTTGTTGATGCGTGTCGGCGTGCATATGAATACCCCATATATCCAGTGGTAGAGAGTGACATTCCTGATTTTACCAAGGAAGGTGACCGGGTTATAAACCCTCCACGGAATAGGCGACCAGCAGGTAGGCCCAAAGTTAAGCGCATTCGTTCAAGGGGTGAAGAGTCATATACTAGGCCAAATAAGTGTGGCCGGTGCCACAAGACTTCAAAGCACAACCGGAGAACATGCAAAGAACCAACTGATATATGAGGCAATGAGTCAAATATGGGAATAAATGGGAGATTAGGATGAAGAATTGAATAAAGTTGGGGTTTTTTATTTTTTATTTTTCCTTATTCATGTTGAAATATTAAGACTGTTTCTTTTGGATTATGTTCTTTTGGATTATGGATACATGAAGAGTTTAAAGTTTTGTAGTCATGAGTTGTGCACGCTTTGGGTTATTGACGTTATATAACATTCTATATTATTCTCCTGTTCAGGTACTCCTGTATATAATGTCATTGTAGATATTTGACGTTACATATAACGTTATATATTTGTGCCACACTACTGTATATGACCATATATGTTGTACAAGTTGTCAAATTCATTGCAAAACATGTGCTTGCAAAACTAGTTTATGGAAAGAGAAACTGCAGCCAAAACATTAGCCAAAGCACTTTTTTTGTTTTCTCTTATTCATGCTTACATATTAAAGTTGTTTATTTTGGGTTATGTATATATGAATAGTTTCATGTGCACAGTTTGAGTTGTGCACAATTTTCCTGTATAGGTACTTCTGTATATAATGTAATTGTAGATATATAACGTTATATATCACATTACATACCTGTGCCATACTACTGTATATCACCATATATGTTATACAAGTTGTCCAATTCACTGCAAAACTTCTGCTTGGTCTTGGTATAGTTTGTGGAATATAAAAATATATACAGAAACTCCAGCAGATGAGATTGCATCTATATAACACACCATCTTTTCTTAAAAACAGTAGCAGAACATCACAGGTGGTGATAAACAGGAGCAGTACCAAGCATTGAACCATATAACATGCGATTTTATTTATAATCCAGTGGTCAAGTCAAAGTTTGTTTGGAGTGAACCATACAAGAGTTTAATACCATATACTCCTCAAAAGAAATCTGGTTAGTACCATGTACTCCTCAAAAGAGATCTTTCTTCTATCTTTACAAAAAAAATTAAAACCATATTTATCCCGAGGACACCACTTCACTTCCCATATCATAAACACTTTCATCATCAGCTCACTCTCCATCGCCCTAACGGTTATTGCAGCCTCTTCCCCATCCGCCTGGCTTCCCATTTCTTGATTGTCCAGCTTCTACCTTCATCGTTCAAAAATCGAGAGACTAAACCAGCTCTAAACTGATCAATTTCAGTCTTCGTCAGTGTTTTTGGGATTGGCTCAAGGTGCGCCAATAGTTCCATGAGCATGCAGACGATAACCCCACAATCAACCCTGCATATTTCGATCCAAATAGATATGAAAAATTTATTTGTAGTTCTTTGCAAACTGCTCTATGTAAGAGTTTTGTGGTTGTTCGAAGCTTACGATGTATCTTGCTGCTGTGGAGCATTTTGAGGTGAGCAGATTGGAGCATCGAAATTCTGTTCTTCAAAGAGTACTTCTGTACCGGTACTTTGGTTTTTCAGCTCAACATGCCTGTCCTTCATGTAATTCTCCACGTACTTTTTCTACATTTATAAAGCACAATGTTAGTGGTGTTGATATTGTTCGTGAATGGATTTATGAGTGTTTGGTTATATGGAATTAGTAATTGTACCACAACAATAGCGTCTTTCATAACTGGATCTCTGCCGTCTCTCTTCTTCAATGAATTGTAGTGCATCCACTTCTTTTTCCTGACATCAAATAACAGAAGGGTCCAATGGTACGGTGTAAATTTTATCGGTTTGTCCCCGCTGCCATTCATCGGGAAAACCAAGTACTGATAGTATTTAGTCCCATGTTGCTGGACGTTTTGAAACACACGATGAAGCTTTGTGTCGAGCAGAACTGTTCTCATATCACTGTTCTCGGTGTGCAGTATAGTCTGTTGCATTGCAAAATCTTATAAGGACAGTAGATAGATGAACATATATGTAATGCCAAACAAACTATTCAGCAATAACTTACGAGTTATCAGCACAGAGTGGGTAAATATGTAAAGATCACTTAATGCAAACTTTTGATATGATCTTATATAATTATATTAGGTTATATATATAACATTACATATGACTGGTTTTTAGAGTTACGTATGCCGTTCGAAAATATATGACCATATATGTTTGCAACATTGTCCAGTTACTGACAAGACATTGGCACTTCCTTTCATTAGCTCAACTAGGTGCTATATACAACTTAACAGCAGTGTGCAAAGCAAAACTAAACATAACATATGCTGCACGAAACAAAACAACAGCAACATCTTAAAACCAGCAAGGTTACTATAACCTTATATGCAAAGGAAAACATGTCACAATCTGATATAACCTTATATGCAAAGGGATGTTGTCACAATCTGATACAGAAATGGTTGAGACAACAGATTGCAGCCGTATAATTCACCATATTTACTTTAAAACATTATCCAAGACAGGAAACTCATAGCAGATCAGAGGTTGTAAGGAACAGGAGTTGTAACCTTACCCACCGGACTAACATAACTACAGCAGCACCAGAACTAAAGCCCAATATAGTAGACAGTTTATCATATATAACATTAAATAATCAGGCATTTATGAAGCAATGTAGGGGTTTCTTACCCAGATAGTGCATGGGAAATATGCAACATTACGATGGTTGATATCATCTTTGTCCATTTGGAGTGTTAACATACGAGCGAGACCGTCAATCATCTGCATTAGTATGCATATTCAACTTAAACATAATTGACCAATAACCAATTTGTAGCACTACTTAAGATAGGACTTCCATACCCAGTTTGACACGTCCCCTCCTTCCAAAAGTTTCATGATATCTTCCAGGGGTACAACTTCTCTCGTCACATCATTGGTCCAGACAGTGCAACTGTTATCACACATTTGTACCGAAAACAATATCAAGGAAGGTTGCAGTTGCCACTAAGAATATTTAATGCCAAATAAATATCAGGTTATATGACGGAAATGCAAAATTAAATTTATGAGATTGTATGTAATGCAATATGTCCATATGAGGTTTTATAAGTGTAAAGTATTTGCTTACGTGAGATCTGCGTCCGAACAGTCAACAATTTGTTGCAATAGGATCGAATCCTTTTTTGGGAGCAAGTTAATCAACGGTGATTCACTTGGATTCCACTTTTGTTTCGATTTTTTCTTTGTCCCCTTTTTCAGATCACCGTAGACATAATCGTCTAACCTCTTCTCCACTCTGCTTTCAGTTTTCTTCACTCCTCTAGTCAGTGATGATGATTTCACCTTTACTTTGGTTTTCCCCCGCTTCCTTGTAGGTGTGTCCACTTTTGCATCCGGCACCATTGTGTGGTCTGGGTCACTCTCATCATGGACAATTTCAAACCCTCCTCCTCCTTCTTCTTCTTCTTCTTCTTCTTCATCTTCTTCTTCCATTTTCTTAATTCCATGTTCCTCTATCCCGGCATCCACTTTTTTAGCCTTGGACTCTTCCTCACCCACATTTCCACCTGTCTGTATTAACAAACAAAAGCACAAATCATAACTGAATACTTATTACCTACATAGGATTATTAAAACCTATAATATATAACCTAATATATTATACGTACCCGATACATTTGTGTTACATTGTGTGTCAGAAAATCATCAATTGTATCTGCGGCAACTTCCAGTTTTTCTTCAGCAATGTCTTTATCTATGATCATGCCACCAATTTCTGATTGTAAAGTAATGTTTTCGTGTTCAAGGTGGTCTTTGTCAAACTGTGCGGAAATGCCTTCGAATCCAAAACCAGGTTTTGGATATTGGGGATGATTTGTAATCCACTTTCTGAGTTCAGATATTGTGCGATTTTTATCCTCGTTTTCCTCCCTAAGATCTGAAATTGTCCGGTCCTTCTGCAAATTTTCTTCTGTCAACTTTCTGATTATTCCTTGAAGGGTTACAACTTCATCTTGCTCATCATCCGTCTCCTCGTCGCTCGACTTCTCAACTTCTTTCTTCTTCTTACTAGCCATCACATCATCCTTGTGTCGGGAAAATTGGGAACACCGATACAACTCTTCCTCCTCGCCGTATGGCTCCAACTCCGATGAGAATACCTTCAAAACATGACAATAAACGATTATCTATATATATCACATCTAGCACCAAAACTGTTTTATAATAGATCAACATAAAAATATAACTATATATAACATTTACCGATTGCGGATCAAGAGAGTCCAAGTTGTTTGTGCGTAGTGCCTTGGTTAGGTCACTAAGCCTCCACTTTATGAACCTTGGTATGATTTGTGGATCTCCTTGGTTAATTATAGACACATGCTCACAAAGCCAATACTGTTTGAGAATGAAGGCATAAATTAGTTGAAAACATACCAAACATTTAGGAAAACTATAAGACTTAACAAGAGGGAAGTGATTGTTACCATAAGCCCCAATACGCATCCTCCAACTTTTGTTGGTTTTGAAGAAGCCCTTTTGTTTAGTTCTTGGATCACCTCTTCGGTGATGAATGTTGCCCAATCGTAGGAGGTGCTATTATCCAAATGTTCGATGAACTCCAAGTAACCCCAACTTACTCTTGCTTGTGTATTTGCCATAAACAATGTCCCTATCAACAAAAGGCATAGGACACGTGCCAAGTCTTTCGCATCTTGCAAAGTGGAGCCTTTAACAGTCTTGGTAAAGAATTCCCTTAGCACTGGAATTGTCAATATCCGTTGGCCTTTGGGACCTGGGCAAAGTCGATCAGCAAAGTCTGATTTCGGGACCCTTGGAGTTGGATTTACTACAATCCTTGTAGGTCCGGATTGTATTCCAAATATGAGTGTAAACTCTTTCGCCGTTATTTCCACAGTCTTGCCACCCAATTTAAACCTCCCACTCGTCCCCTCATATTGCTTTACTAACTTCAAAACGTCGGTATCACTCTTTCGTACGTAGGCCTCATCCAAATTTGCTTCGACAATACCCAATAAAAGTTCTGCAAATGGTGTCTTCTTGATCTCCTGAACTTGAAGTTGTGTGAATTGCCCAGTAGGAATACTCCTTATCAGTTTTACGACAGTATTTAATGTTGATCTGCATAAAATACATACATTGTTACCATATGTAACTATATATAATTCAAGTTATAACATCATATATGACCTTTCAATAGCCATTAGATTAAATATAACATTATATTTAAGTTAATATGGAACATTGTATAACATAGATAACCATATATATGACAGTTAAAATGATACAGACTATCATATATAACCATATATATGACAGTATATAACAACACATATAACCTTTAACTAGTCAGTATGTAGTATATAACATTATATCAATGTTATTATATAACATATAACATTTATATAATGGTGCATTACGATTTAAATGAAACAGAAAGTCATATATAACCTTATATATTATAGGTTATGACAACATATATATCCTTGCACATGTCAGTATGCTATATATAACGTTATATCATTGAAAATCAAACACATATTTGGACGTGTCGTTACCTGTACTGAATGGCCCTTCTGAGTTCCGATTTTGTTTGTTTTGGTTGGACTTTTTTGCCCTTTTTTCCTTTTTTCTTCTTCTCGGTTTTCTCCCTTTTAATTTCTCCTTCATCTTCCTCATCCTCATCTTCCTCGTCTTCATCCCATTCATCTTCTTCTTCTTCACCCCTCTTTATCTTTTGCTTCACTTTTGTCTTTCTTTTCAAACTTCCACTCCGGGATACTTGTTTCCCTTTTTTTGCTTTAAACCCTTTGTCCTCCCTTTTTCTGCTGCCCCTTTCCATTTTCTTCAAAGCCTCAGCAGACCGTGTGACTCTTTTTGTTGGGGTGTTTAGATCTATATCTTCCTCATTTAGGACATTTGGCCTTTTTCTCTTTCTCTCATAAACCATTTCAGACTTTTGCTTTTTCCTCTTTGATTCTGGTGATCCTTTTTGTTTCATTGGGGAAAAAAAAAAAAAAAAAAAAAAAAAAAAAAACTTCACCACCTCAGGCTTATGTGAACTGTCTTCAATAATAATTGCATCAGGGTTTCCTGTGCGTTTCCTTGGTGTTTTCTTCGGCCTCATCTCCTTTGGGGGGTCAATCATTGATAATGGCTCGACATCTATTGCGTATGACACAGGTACCAACTCTTTCCCTGTTCCTTTATGTGTCGTCATTGCTGGACACACAATGAAAGAAGGGATATTAAACCCATGGAAACATACAGGAATCAAGCTACTGATATAACATTTTTATGATCTAACATGCATGGTCAAAAATCAAATGAATGCATATAACCTTATATACTGGGAATGAAATACCAAATCTAATTGTTAAAAATTGATATAACCTCACATACTCGCGAACAAAACCCTATATTAACTTAACCAATAATTAACAGATGAACCCTATTAACAAATCTGGCCACACAGAACATCTATTCACACAGTTTACAACGAAACTAGTATATTATGATCCCGTACAATCGAGTTTACAAATCATGTACAATCAGAACCTTCATTTATATAACCATAACTATTCACACAGCAAATGTTACATGTTATCTTATTTGGGATTTTTTAATAACGTAAGCAAACTACATGATATATAACAATATATAACCATATATCCATAAAATTACCAATGGATGTTAATCCACAAATTAACATTCAGTTCACATTGGCAACATATAACCCAATTTTGGTATATAAAACCCTAACCTGACATGCCCATGTCTGTTACACAATCAAAAACATAACTTTACCAATATCTTTTCCAAACACCAACCTAGCAAATAAATATATAACCATATATACATGCAATAAATTACAAATGTCCATTCAACCATACTCAACGGATCAAGGATTGATATAACCACATATCAATCAAAATCCTAACTTAATTTAACCAATAATAGGCAGATCAGGACCCTAAACAAACCTAACCCTAACTTTTGCAACCCATTCATATAACCATATATATTAAGACAAACATACCTGGTAAACGATGCCGAACAACTAGGACCGACTTTGAACGGTCGAAAAACTGCAACTGAACGGGCGACTGACTGGGCGAAGAACGGCGACTGACTGGGCGAAGAACGGCGACGATCGGAGAAGGCCGACGAATGCCGTCTAAACTATGGCGCAGAACGAAGTCGAATGATGGCAAACGATGATGAACAGAAGTCCGACGAAGAAATGGACGGCCGCTTGTGGTGTT
>BPLS01026553.1:29643-42250 GCA_019656275.1 Rhododendron kiyosumense
AGGGGGGGGAGGGGGAATGGGATTTATACTGAACGTGGGGAGAGTTTTTAGGAATGGGGAGTAATTTCAGGAATTTCAAAATGTTGTTTTTAAATTGTTGAAAAACCGGGCAACAAGTTTTTAAGAAAAGGGGTATATTAGTCCTAACATGGTTATTATATCTTTATTAATAGGTTAGTGGACTTAAGAGGTTTTAGAATTGGGAAGTGGACTTAATGGGTTTCAAAATTGCTACAGTGGACTTATGAAAAATTCTCCCTTCTTTCTTTTGGAGAAGTTCAAAACAACATATGTTTATTTAAAGAAAAAAATCGAGTTATTCATCATGTCATATTTTTCTTCACGTTTTTAGTAGAACAAGTTTACTAGTTATTTCTTTTATACAATTTCAAACACAAAACGTGAATATAATTTTCTAGAGTATAGAGAATCTACATATATTAAACTTTATACCTAGAGAAAGTGGTTAGAGGAATCCTACTTATATTTAGAGATAGTGAGTAAGGATAAATTACATGATCGTATTTTCTTTTGAAAAATAAGTCTACTATTTATTTTTCTTTCATGCATTTTGAACAATACAAGCAATATACACATTTCTATTTACTTAGAATTAGGGAGTAAAGACAATCTACCATTCTTCTTGGCGGTAGGGCGGCTACAAAAAAGTAAGTCGACTATTGGACAAAGTGACTGCTTCGTTCGTCCAATATAGGAATATTACCCCAAGCGTCGGGCTTAATACGTCAGTTGAAGCATAATAATCCGGAAGACCGGGATCGTACCCACGGGAATAATTATACGGCTTTGCTGAATTTGTAGATATAAGCACGGGTTTTCGGTCTTTAGGCAGCCAACTTTGTTTTACTTTGAGTGGTGGAAAATAAAAAGGCTAAATTAAAAGCAAATTAACTAGGAAAAAGATAGGCTAGGTCTAGGAATTACTAACTGTAGACACCCTATTTTGAACGTTCCAAATAAGTTTACTTATGGTCTTCAATTCCCCGATGATGAAACGGATCAAGAACACCTCAGAAATGTTAGTGTGTTTGAGCTTTGAGCATTTCAAAAACCCTTTCAAATCCCTTTCAAACTCTCTAAACTAGAACCAAAAGGCCTCAACAAAACCCTACTTGCGTACGCTAATACTCAATTGGCGTGCGCTTGTCCCTTGCCACGTGTCAGTCATCGGTCAACTTTGACCTTTGACCAGAGTTGACCAGATTTGACCTGGCGTACCGAAGGTATTTAGTGGCGTACGCCAGGTCAACTTTCGGTCAAACTTGTGTTTTTAAGCATGCAGAAGCCATGGGTAGGGGTCTACAATACATGGGAACCTTCCAAACAATTGAAAAATCAATCTCGGCCGGGGGGACATTTCTTACACCCATCCCATCATCATATTCCCTCTCATCCAATGAGAGGAGAAACTTAAGGGCTAAGGCTCAGTCCCTTTTGCCTGGCCTCAGCCCCTCTCTCTCCCTCTTCCCCTATATATCCCCCCTCCATTGTCTAACAAAGGGTTGGCTCCCCAAGCTTCAAGCCTATTCTTTTCTCTTTTCTTTGTTTTCTTGTTTGCTCTTCTTTCACGCATTGAAAGAGTAAGCAAGAGACCCCTCCATACACCTCTTGCAGTCAAACATCCACTCACCATCCTCCTTTCAAAGCCAAGTTCAAAGCTCAAACATCTTTCAAATCCAAAAGCCAAAGGTATACATCTTTGTACTGCTCTCTGTTCTGATCCCTGAGGGGAGCTAACAGGGTCAAGGCTGGTAATCAATACCAGTCCTGGCCCTAAAGCTATCAATGTTTTAAAAACAAAAAAATCGTTGCTAACAAGAATCGGCGTGCGCCAATCATAGGCCCGCGTACGCCGGTCCGTGACAGTACGTACAGTTTTAAAATTTGGTCTGTCTGGGATCTGGTTGGACCCTGCGTACGCCACCTTTTAGTTGGCGTACCGAGGGTCCAAGCCCTCCAAAACTGGCGTATTCCAGTTGTGAAATGGGACCCAGACCTCTGTTTTGTGCTTCATTTCTTGTCTATTCATCACCTTATTGCATGCTAACAACCAATTTCCAGCTTTCTGTATTTAGAACTGTATACATGTAGCATTTCAATACTTGCTTTCTTTTGCTTTAAAAGGCCTCTGGGGTGTTTCTGGTCATGTTCCAGAACCCAGATGATATAAAGCCAAACACTGGGCAATATGCAAGCATGGCGTACGGGCTCTCAAGAGTGGCGTACGGCATGTCTGCTAGGGTCCAGTGCCTGGCCTTTGCATCACAGTTCAGTCCTGGCCTCTTGTTGTTCCCCCACACTGTTTATGGGGTTGCTTGTCTGTTTTCCTGGCTCTTAGCCATTTCTTACATCCGCCTGCCTGTAATATGTACTTAAGCTATGCTATCAATTGCGTGGTTTGTTCCTGGGTGTGCACTGGTCCACTCCAGAGCCCAGAGGGTTGAGAGCAAAAGCTGTAGGAATTGGCAGGTTAGTGTACGCCAGCTTCGAGGTGGCGTGCGCAGGGTTTTCTGGCGTGCGGTGGTTCTGCCATTGCGTGCCAGCATGTCACCTGCTCACGCACCCGACGAGCAGCGTACATCATCCCGTCGAGGTCTTTTCAGCGCTTGTTCTCAATCTATGTTCTTACATTTATTTCAATTCGAGCAAGCAAATCATCATCCATAAAGCATTTTGTCACATAACTGCAAGCCGTTACAGTATTAATCCCCATTAACTGTTCCCCCGCCCTAACTGGCTAAAAAATGATCAAATGAGAGAAAAATGCAAGCGTCTTACAAAATGCCCGAGTAGAGACCGATCTCCGGATTGGGCGAGAGGGGGTGCCATAAAACCCTTCCCCTCTCGTAACCTGGCTCCCGAACCTCAGATATCGAAGGTGACGACGGACCAGTCTACGCCTTTTTCAAATCAAATCAAACCCTTTTTCGAATCAAAATCCAAAACGTAGCGAGCGTTCTCGAGTTCGGTTCCTTGGGTGCCTCACCGCTAAAACCCGAGTGGCGACTCTGAATCGAAGCGTTTCGCCGCGCCGTATTTTCCAAAGAGGGCCGCAAACCAAAATCGGGCGATTTTCGGGGGCGCGTGCCCACACTAACATCCATGACTCGAGCTAAATCACATTCTTCACCCAATTACGCAATTTAAGATACTTAATTGAAGTTCCTAAACCGGAAGATAAAATGGTTTGATTACCAAGCTAGCTCTAGAATTCATTTGGCAAACACCTCGAGCGACAGAGCTCTAAGCATTATGTGTGGTAAGTAAGCGATGCTCTCACCTACACATGATCAAAGAGGTTAATAACACCTTAGCAATTTGACAAACAAACCCGAACCCCACATCAATTTTCAAACCAAAGATTAAAACTTTATTGGTGAAAAATGCAATTTTTACTCAAACCATAATGTGCTAATCACCCCATGACCTAATCTTGGAAAACTACTCACACATATCTATGAAGATAAGAGCAAGTAAAAATCTAGCTAACATAATGAAACAACAAGACTTGAAATAAACTAGAGATTATGATAGATCGGGAGATTAACTACAACTTTAATGAAGACAATAATATCAAAAACTAACTAATAAAAGCAGAAATTAAAATTTTAAAATGCTGGAAATGAAGAACACTCAAGAACAATTCAAAAATATTCAAAATCTATTCTAGATCTAAAAGTTGTACAAACCAATCTATTCTACTTGTTTTTGTACCAAATAACATCACCCCTTTTATATCAGCCTTAGTCGCTCACGGAATATTCCACAAGATGCTTTACAAATCTGCTCCTAAGGCTCTCGGCATTGATGGCAACTAGCTTAGACTGCTGTGCTAAAGGCCTCGGCATCGATGCAACATGATACTTCCCATCGATGCCTAGCTAACAGCTTAAGAGTGAACCATTAAGTACTTCGGCTTCGATTGATCCTTTCCCTTCCCATTGATGTCGAGCCTATTATCTTCAGGTCCAGCTTCAGCTCCACAGCTCCCAGCAACTTCCACAACACCCAATAGTTTTCGCAACATCTTATTTTTATTTCCTAAACTTAAGTAAAAATTGCATTTTAAACATTTCTTTTACCTTTTCTTTACTTTAATTTATTTAATGAAAATAAAGAAGTACCCCTATTTGGAAACAATGGCATTACCAGAATTTTGAGATTTCAATCCAATCAAAATGTTGACTCCCATCTTTTAGTGTAAAATAGAAAACAGCACACTTTTCTATCGAATAAATGGCTCAAAACATGACCTTACTCTTCGAATAAAACCTTGCAATTTTGAAGTTGCTCTTAGAAAAATTCAAGAATCAATTACCGCCATTTTATCTCGAAAATTGATACCTTTTTTAAAAGTGATTTTTCCATACTTAGACAGATTTTCAGGAGCCGACAGGGATTTCATTAGTTCATCGGGTACTTGGACGCACTCGGGTTATCCATGACGTCAAAACATGCCTTATTCACACGATTTACCTGAAAGCACTAAAAACATACCTTACGAGTAAAGGCAATTAAGAAGCAACTAATTAAGCGATAAAATTAACTAAAACTAGATACCAGCACACCCTGTATTGCATTGTCGGGTGCTTATCAATGACTTCCTACGGTGAGCTTCCGGTAGTTTCGAAAGAGAAAGGTTTCTCTCAAAACTAGTTATTGGCTAAACTACTAAACTTTTTGGATCGAGAGGATGGTCGAGTGATGATTTAGTGGCGGCTTTAAATGAGTTTCTTGAAGAACTCAAGAATAATGAAGAACAAGGCAAGAACAAAGTAAGAACACTAGAATTTCTAAACAGAGAAGTTGAAGACTTGAAGGTGTAAGTTGAATGGCATGTGAGAGGTGCTATTTATAGCAAAATTCTTGGCTCCCCCTCTCCCCTCTTGGCCGAAATCTATCTATCTATCTATCTCTCTCTCTCTCTCTCTCTCTCTCTCTCTCCCCCATGGATTTGTTCCATTGTTTTTGCCAAATCAAGTCTTTAGTCAAGCCATAGCCTTCCCTCACTTGTCATCTCCATTTTAGGTTCAAAATCTAGGTTATCATGAAGGGTTTTGACCTTGTCTTGTCCTAGAATGGATTACTTGCAAGAAAGAACAAAATGAATGGTAGAATTATGCTTAAAGTCGACTAAAAATGGGTAGTAAATTAGTTCTAGGCATTGAGTGTGAAGTTGGCTAAAAAGGTAGCTTGTAGAAGTATCCAAAACACAAGCACACACTCACTCTCTCTCCCTCTCACTCTCTCGATCGGCCTCCCTCCCTCTCTCTCTCTCTCTCTCTCTCTCTCTCTCTCTCTAGTACCATGTGTGTGTGTACACACACACATCAGTTAGGATCTTCTCTGGGATCTCGGATGGAGGCGCTGGTGCGGGACGCGATGGATAGCCGTTGGATTTAATCCAACGGCCACGGTTAAAAGGCCACTTAAAAACATAACACGCGGGTCAAGCTGCAAAAACGGGTCAAGGGGAACCTGGTTATTTGCCCATTTCCCATTTGTTACGCGTTGACTGAGAGAGAGAGAGGAACCGACGAAGAAGACGAAGAAGAATCGATCGAAGCAGAGATCTCATCCAAGGTATCTCTTTCCCTCTCTCTCTTTGTCTCGAATCTCTCGAAGAATCTGGTTAGGGTTTTGCCGAGTGTAACAGAAATTGGGGCTTTTTATGCCGATACCTTTGTGGTCTGTATAGCTTTTATGTCTTTGGGCCGAGTCCCGCACCAAAAAAATTAGGGATTTTTTGTTGTTCGATTTAGGGCTTCGAACCAGATTTTTTTCTGTGTTTTTCTTGGAGATTGATTTAGGGCTTCGAAAGGCTTACGTTTTCATTTGTGAAACACAGAAACTGACCAACGATTTCATTTGGCCTGGGGCTTGATTTTGATTTCGGTTACGTTTTGACAAACCAAAAAAATTTAGATAATACGAAATGCATTTTTTTATAAACAATTTTTTTTGCCTAATTTGTAAATGTCTTGCTGTTCTCATTTCGTTATTTTGAAGGTCATATGTGTAGAACTTTTTGATTTTTTTTTATTTTCTTAGCTCAACAAATGCTGAACTACAAAAAATTCTAAAAAGTAGGGATGGAGCCAGGTGTTTGTAATTTGAGTAGTAGATCAAGACCTCTCTCCCTGCACGAATGTGTCACAGGAGCTGTAGAGCAAGTATAGTTCTTTTACTGCTCAGTCACTATGGATTTGTAGCTATCAGGAAATAAGATAGAGTACACTCAATCCTATTCGTGAATGTTAAGTAGTGGATAGTGACAAGTAACGTTCCATGACAATATTAGGATTAGTTTTCAAAGGAAACCGTATAAAGAGTGGCAATCATAAGTGAATCATAGTTGTCAATGATTAATAATTTGGATTATGTTCTTTGTAGTAAGCCTTAGCTATTTCTTTTGTTATTTTGCTCTTTCAAGTGTTCCTGTTCCCTACCTACTACTTGGGATGCTTGAATATGCAACGAAAATGTTGCAGTACTCGTACAAGTGAAAATTATGCTGATGTAAGTACTTTCAAGTTTGAAGTTAAAAAACTGTGGACAAGGAGCCTGGTGGTGTTTCTTTTCTGTTGGTTCCCTGACATTAGTTGTGGATATTACATTGTTGTATTGAGATGAAAACAAAATAGTTGGTTCGATTTGTCTTCCAGGTTCACCGAAGGCAAGTGAACTTGAGCCACACAAGTGAACTTGAGCCACACAAGTACTTGCTCCACAGATTTTTTGTCAGACCAGCAGCACTTTGCTGGTGATCAATTTTAGCTGTCATGGTTATCTGCTGCTGGTTGCTGTTTACTGCTGCATACTACTGCTGTTATGGTAGCAGCTACTCACTGTTGATGTTGTTTCCTACGGGTTCTATGACCTCTTTCTATAAGGTGAAGCCCCATGTTCATTCCACTTATTCCATGAGGAAATCATCTTGTGCCGTTCGGTGGATCGAGCGGATGCACATTGGCATTTTGTTATCCTTTTGTTACTATCACTTTGGAAACAACACATACAAGGGCGGATCAGGAATTAATTCTATCATGGGCCGACCGAAATCATATATATGTCAACTATATTTTTAGCCATGTTTTTATGAAAGTTCTAAAGACAAAATTTAATTATGAGCGCAGAAACTTAATTATGAGAGCTCTAGAGACAAAATTTAATTATAATCCTTTACAAATATGATCAGACAATATATATTTTCGTACTGGTTCAAACAAATTGAAAATTGGAGCACTTCATTTTTTAAAACTGTTATATATTTAAAAAATATGGTTACAAAATTAAGTGCTCTAATTTTTAATTCATTTGAACCGGTGCGAAGATATTGTTTTGTTGATCATATTATTTTAAATTGTCATAATTAAATTTTGTCTCTAAAGCTCTCATAATTAAGTTTCTGCTCTATATGGTCCCAAATAAAGAGCAAAAACTTAATTATGAGAGCCCTAGAGACAATTTAATTATAACCTTTGAGAATAATATGATCAGAATAATAAGATTTTCTCATTGGTTCAAACGAATTAAAAATTAGAAAACTTAAAATTTTAATTATATTATACGAAACTCACCCATCTATTACTGTTATCAAACAAGGCCTCGATAATCATAGAATTCGCTAGAAAATCATCTTCCATTTTGATACAAAGATCAATTTTCACATGCTTCATAACTAAACATGCTCTTTCCGTAACAAAAATGGGTTGGACTAAAAATTTTGGATCGAAATTTACATATAATAATTTATTTTTTGGGGGGGTTTTTTGAAGGTCCACCTAGGCTACAGCCCAAGGCAGTCCTTCACTGGTTCCACTTTTGAACGCATATCAGCTATAGCTTATGTAGCCATTTGGTGTAAACAATTTTTCTTTTTCTTTTTTTCCTCCTGGGGTATACCCCTTGTAGCCTGTATATTCGGTTGTCCTCCTTTTATTTCAAGCTATTTTACCCAAAAAAAACATTTGTAGTAGTTTGACTGTGGCCAGCTTCTGTGTTTGGTGTGAAGTAATGTTTGATATGTGTTTGGCCGGCTTTCTAATGTGACATGTCCATGGGCGGGGGCATAGGACATGTTCTCTTATCTTCTCTGGTTCTTGATCATTCTCTGGTGAGGAAAATAATGGTAAAAAACAGAAAAGTTCAGAACTGGAGAGTGCGAATCGTGAAAATGACCACCATTTGATAATATGAGGACTATGAAAGTTAAGAACGGAATGCATGAATGCAAAAACTTGAATGCCATATAGCAGAGCACCATCCTATATTTTGTGCATTATGGAAGACCTGCAAAGGGTTTTCCAGTAACCAATCGTGTGTGATCTACCTGTTTTTTTGTTCTGAAATTCGAAATGTAGAGCGTTTAGTCATCTAACACCTAATCGTCGAATATTCATTATCCACCTGCAACAAATGTATAGTACACAGAGCAAACTAGAAGCTACTAGAACTTCCAAATGTATGGTACGTAATCCAAGATTTTTGCACCCAGAACATGGAAACTAATATTGTCGAGGACTTTAGAGTAGATGTATCGGGTGATGAGACCGTGAGAGGTTCTGATCCAAAGCAGAAACCATATTCTAATCATTAACTTTGGCACGAAGGAAAACAGGAGGTCCAATTGAGGATTGTCTTTACTTCCCATCTAATTATCGAACTCATACCTTCTATCAATGGGATTCCATTCAAGAAACACAACCACCACCATAACTACTGAAATTCCCCATTTTCCTTGTGATTCAAACTAATCTCCAACGAAGAAACAAACACAAAAAAACATGTCTATGCAATTCCATGTGCCAGAATGAAAGTAACCATGTTCATAACAAATTTTCAATCCATTCATTCATAAATCAGTACAAAAAACATGTCCATGCCATTCATCCTACGGTGGCTTCCAAGCAAATATTAATTGAGATCATTTTGGACCATTGTCATTACATTCATATGAACTAAGATAGGTATTTCATGTTCCTCATGTTTGGAACAGTTTCAGCATTCTTCGTGAACCACACAACAATGCATAAAACTAATAACATAATCAAACACTTTATTTCGTAGTCAAACACTTTAGCTTCAACTTCTTGTAATTTCTTTAGCTTCTCGTTCTCTCTTGTAAGTTCTTCCACCTCCTTTCTCAAAACTTGATTATCTCTTCTCAAGTCTGAAATTTCCCTTTCCATAATCTTCTTGTCAGCTTGCAACATTTGTTTTTCCATATCTCTTTCATGGTCAATCCAATAGAAGAAACCACATCCATTAGATAGCTGGATAATTTAAAAAAAAAGGACATCAGATTTTAATGGACGGAATAAATAGTAAATAACAAAAACAAAATATTACTACCTTATAGTTTACACAACCTAGAAATCTTCTTCCCCGATTAGCCTCTGTTTTTGAAGTTCTTATAGGTGATGCTATTCCACATTTGCAAGGAGGACCTTCAGTTATACTATTGAAATGGGAAGGAGAAGAAGAAGAAGACATCTTTGTACTGCAAAACAAATATTTGATTTACTAACCAGTCAGCTATACTGCATGACTCTCTACAAGATACCAATCTCTACTGTCATGCTTCATAAACTGAAAATGATTCAAAGAAGTACATAGAGCAGTAGCAGATTTCGAGCCAATCTAAATTATGAAATGCCATTATAAACTACCACTAATTATGAAACCTACATATCACTGAATCTCACAGCTAAATATCATTGAATCTCAGCTACATTAGCTGAACAATCCACCCCCACGAGAATGACGAATGTTCTGCAGTTTGTCCACATTTATGTGTATTTCTCGTAGCTATATGTGTTTAGTAGTTTTACATGAAAACCTACATACGTGGATAAAATTCCCAACTGCGGCTTTTTCTCTTTCGAATTTATACGCCCAACTTCCTCTTTTTGCCAATCTAAAATTAATGTCCACAATCTAAAGTACAAAATGCCAATCAAAAAATTCAAAAAAATCAACAAAATGGTTTTTTTTATTTGGAAAAATCAAACCACAAATTAGGGCTTCGAATCGATAGAAATTCAAAATCGAACCCCAATCGCAAACCACAAAAATCAAATGGATTTGAGAGAGAGATAGACAAAGAGAGTTCGGGAGAGAGAGAGAACCTTTAGTTTGATGAAGAATGAAGAAGAAGAAGAACATCAAAGCCAGACTTGTGGTGTTCTCCTGTGGTCACCAAGAAGAGCCCTAATAAATGGGTTAGGGTTTCTGGTTCTCATACGGAACGAGAGAGAGAGAGAGAGAGAGAGAGACCTTGTGGTGTTCTTCTTCTTGTTCTTCGTCGAAATCATCTGACTGCTTCGCCATCTTCGTCGAAATCGCCTGAGTTTCGTCACTTCTCCTTCTCTCTCTTCTGTCTGTGTTTGAAACGCAGAAGAAATGGGAGGAGCCGGGTGAGATGTTGTTTTGTTAGAACCGGGATCCTATAGTTTCTACGCGACGTGTTGAGTTTTGTTCACCCTTCAACATTACCCTCCTTTCTATTGATTAAAATGGTGTGGACTCCACCACAAAGTGATGTCATGCTTACCAAAAAGTGTGTGGCATGGTAAGCATGACATCACTTTGTAGTGGGGTCCACCTGTGTTTAGATCCGCGTGTGAGTCTTTAAAACGACAGTCGTTGGATCTAATCCAACGGCTGAGATGGGAGTCCCGCACCAGCCATCTCATCCGGTATTGCTCATGGGAACCGGAGTGTATGTGTGTGTGTATATATATAAGTATGTATGTGAAAGACTAAGTAGTCTTACTAAGTCTAGGAAATAGGAAATTATAAGAAATGCAAGTCTTTCCCTTGAAATGACAACACCATGAGAGATATGGTTAAGATTTTCCTAGAAAGTCTATATATGGTCATATAGGCATGATTATAATAGGCCAAGAAGTATATATACCTATTTATATAAGTATATATATGCACTTACAGAAATTTAGGAAAGTAACTTTGGAGGGTAATTAGGTTTTGGGCTATTAGTCTTAGGGTTGCATGCATAACAAAGCTAAGTTTTCTTCTTTTGAAAGCAAAATAATGACTTCCTTTGGTCCAAGGGTTTTTAAATGATTTGTCTTGTCAAATCTATGTACTCATTGGCAAGTTTTATTTCTATTATCCAAGAGATAAAAATTTCCCTAAGAACTATTATCCAATGGGTAGAGAGAAAATGATGATAATAAGGTTGGAAATAACTAGTCATGAAGTATAATGATTACTCCTAATGGTCTAATGATTCAATTAGAGTTGGGAGGGGTTCACAAGGCTCTAAGGTAGTTAAAAAAGTCCATCTAGGATTAAGGAAATGTAACTAAGGAGGTGTTCCGCTTTTACTAAAAGTTCTTTTTTTTCAAATGGATGTAATTTCAAACTCAAATATAATGTAAATGAAAAATATTTTTTCAATTTTTTTTGCACCGCTTAAAAGATCTTAATAAGATCTATCAAACAAGATCTATATTGGTAGGAAAATTATTTACGTAAACACATGATTTTTAAGCTTGAAAAACCTTTTTTTCTAAAAGTACTTTTTACTATTCATTTGGAACACCACCTAAGTGACATGGTAGTTAGGTTTTTCTAACTAATCGGTTGGAAGCCAATTCTACTTGCCATGTAGGATTTCTAGCCAAGAAATATAATTTTATAAGTCTTAAATCTAATTATGATGGATTTTTAGAAATTTAAAAGCAATACCAATTAAAATATAATTTAAATATTTAACGAAATTTTATTTACTGAAAATTAGAGTCGTTACATGCTTTGTGTGCTTTATTTTAACATCCTTTCATAGTTAATTTTATGTTTAAAGCACGACATATTAGGGGTTATTGACATTGATCATTGCGCTTTGGGTCAATACATATTTGGGAGGACTTTCAGATTCACATATTATTTATTTATTTTTAATAATTCATGTGCCTGGTCCGTGCACTTTGACTAATCTTAGAGATCAATTTCATCGTTTACTTGCGAGGTCCTAATTAAAACTAGAGCAAAACGCAAATCCTAAGTCTCAGATGTTAACTATTAGACTAGATTAACCTCTACGGGGTTGCAATATACTTGGCGAGGGACAAGGGTAGAGAAGTTTTTCATTCCAACTCAAAATAATGTCAGCAAGGCCAAGTTCTTGTGTTTCCTTCCCTTCATTCACTTTTAAAAAAATACTCATTGCAATTTTCCGAACCCAAAATGCCACAAACATCATCAATGATTCTCGGTATTCATCTATAGTGTTGTTTGTATAATATTGTGTAGAGTCACGGTGTTAGGAGTTCGAAGGTGATTTTTTATCTCATATTGTAATCTCCTATTTTTCATATAGTGGAATATCTCTCTCCAAGGAATAGGCATTGGGGCTGAACCACGTAAACTCCCATGTGTCTCATTCGCGTGATTATTTTAATTATTGGGTACGCTTCCGTTGCAGGTGAGATCACAGAAATTTCCCAACACAATGATTCTCAATATTCTTATATAGAACCCCATAATATGGATTCTTCTTAATTCTGTAGTGTTTGTCTGTTGGTGGGTAAGGAGAGATTCACTCACAAACAAACTCTAC